>JABUQX010063548.1:0-15000 GCA_015478945.1 Trachelipus rathkii | reverse complement strand
TTGAGTTAAACCTGGTGACGCGATATTTTCCGGTTGGAGAACCAACCATGATATCCATAGTGTGTTTTTTGTAACTAATTATAAAAGGTATAGCTATGGCGAATTATAATATTTCAAAGGTGGACTGGTTTATTGAAAAACCTTTGTGTGTACATGTGTCCAATTATAATCGATTTTTCGACTAGGACATATCTTTACCATCTTCCACGTGATCATCAAAAACTCCGCATTATGTATATGCATCTGATGGTGTCCATGGTTACAGAGTAAGAGCATCAGCAGCTAAGAAAGAGGGGCACGAGAATTTCACATACTTCGAATTTATAACATGGTGTAAAGTGATTAAATAATATAGATACCTATATGGATGGTCAATATAGCAGAAATTAAGGAAATTAATGCAATGTGTTTAACATTATATAGTCAATGTGGAAACGATTTAAATGAAAGATCCATTCCCTACTTCATCTAAATTTCTTCCAAGGATAGTGCTTCTTAATCCGACCAAGTATCATTGTATGAACGATTCATTGAAGGATAATCAACACTTAATAAATAACAAACTTCAAGAATGAGGATATCAGGGTTATATGTTAAGGATTTCCCATGTAGGGATCTATCAGAGATCGTTTCGGTTGGAGGTGCAAAGTTTATATAAATATAATGTAAACGACATTTTGAAAATTTGTTACTAAATTACTAATTGTATTTAATAAACTTTTTGTTCAAATCATAAAGATAAAACGACTTTCATATCCTCTTCGCTTACTCTCTCTCTCTCTACTTTCCTTCTCCTCTCTCTGATATATATATAATATACTATTATATAATATATTATTAATTATATATGCATATATATATCATATATATATTCTTGAACGTAATATCTTATGAAGATTTTGCAAGTAGAGAACATAAGATATTTTTATATATTTCCAAAGTTTAAAGATAAGAGCTTTTCACCAGAATGTGTGTTTCGGACAGGACTTGAACAGTAAAAACCTACCAGTAAGGATCATAAACAGTTAAAGACCATAGCGCATCGCCAGGGTGAGGGAGGGGTCATCTGGGGATATTGCCGGCTACTGCTCTTATGAGTCTAAGCTTTTAAGGTAGAGACAAAATATGTTATTCTATTTACAACAAATATACAGTGAACAAGGGTTTGTATTTTAAATAAAAAACAAAGAAAAGCTTAAGAAGAGTTTAAGTATTAAATAAAATAACTGTTTCATAGTACAGAAAACGGATTCTTGAAAAGCAAAATACAAAGTATGGTAACACTTTTAATTACGTTACAAATAAGAAATATTATTTGTAGCGTAGTCGCGCAGTAAGTATTTGCGCCTGCGGGCGCTCGCAGTCGTTTCCGGGCCAGGGGCGCGCCTGCGGGCGGCGGAAGCACATGAACGCAACCTAGCGTCGTCGGTCATGCCAACCCTGGATTCGCTGTTTAGAGTTTGTTGAAACTCCGATGATTTTCGGCAATAATGCATCTTCCTACGCGCGCTTCTTTTTCTCTCGTTTTTATTCCGTAGACTAATTCAGAAACCCGCTTTGGGAAAGACAGGCATGTTGCATCAGGGGACTCATTTGAACGATGTTTTCAGGGAAACCGTCAAAAAATGAGATCTAATGCTCATTAACACAGATTAATATACAGTATACGATCTAATATCAAGTCATGTAAGTACATTTTTACTAATTACGGCACCGCACCGGCATCACACCGGCGCTGGTGCCGACCATACAGTGACGCATGCACTCATATTGATCAGCCGATCGGCGAACCTTCTTCTTCTTTTCCTTCTTCTTCTTTTCCTGCAACATTCATCTTCTTTCGTCTTCTTCTAAGCTTTTTTCTTCTTTTTTCAGCGGGGACCCCCCTTCGAGGGGGGTCCCAACTCATTTTTGGGGTTCTGAAACCCCACAAAATGAATTATTACACCGTCTGAAAAGCAGCTAGATGTAGGACACGCTTTTGTGTCTAATATGTGAGCTGGCAAGCAGATTCTTCTGGCACCGCAACACCAGACTCCGGCTCGAGTTCTCGCGACCATGATGGCTTCCGTCCTCAATAATTATACTTATAGCCATTCTATTTCATTTTTTCTGCTTCTTACATCCTCACCATAATTTCAGCTTTTCTAAGTACCATTTTTGCTAGAAATATTCAATGCGGGGTATGGAGGGGCCCCACTCCCCCCTATTGAACGTAGGCTACGTCTGAATTTACATTGGATCTACAACGATGTCTGCCGAAATATAGGAATAGGCATATACTTCAACGTTTGAAAGTAAAGATACGATGACTCTAACACCTCTTTTTGCTAAGACTATTGCATTTGTGTCATTTTTCCTTAACCCATAATTGACCCCGGCTGGTTGGCATGGGGATGGCTGGGCGGTTCCGGGGAATGATTTAAGCTTACGGGATAAATCTTATTTTATTGAGACATTCTTACCCCTCGTTTGGCACGTTACATTGATTAAGGTTTTTGACGAAGAGTCACGCATCTTACGAAAACGCCATAGTGCGCATGGCAGTTCTGAATAAAACGCAAGGCTGAACACGCCACGCTCGGCGGCAAATAGCGGCAATCGATCGGCATACGTACAACAATACTAGACAACACACGAGCCAGCTTCTAGCTTCAAGAAACAACACATGTCTGTACAGATGCCAATAATAGAACAAGGTAGGGCGGATAGACGTAAAAGTTCTCAATGCAAATCAATATCCATGCTAGGAGACGGCTTCGAACTCCTGTAATAAACCACAGAGATCGAATCCTATACGCCTAAAAAATGCTAACCTCTAAAAACACGCAGTGTATCTAGTTCCGTTTCCCTAACGATAATATTCGCACTAGAAGGGTTAGAAAGGCGGCAGGTGGTGATACAACCTATAGAAGGAACCACCCTAGCCCCTTCTAATTGTATAACCAGACTCGCAACTCCCCGTACCCTATAACCTGTGGGGTAGCCACTAATACCGGGTGTATTCGGTGATTCGTAGGACATTGTCATGCTGAAAGTTCTAGAAAAGGGGCGGCTAGGGCTAAATAAGCTTTGAATAGTAAGGAAGCATCTCTCAGTACCTTTAATAATCTACACACAACGACTCCCTTACCCAATAACCTAAGGGTAGACACTAAGACCGGTGTTTTCTACAATATAGGTCGGCAACGCTAGAAGCTAGTAATATTATTAGCCTTTATTATCATATAGGCCTATGTCTCTAATCTTATACCTATCTAGACTCTATTACTGCCTATTAGGAATTCTTAGACTCTCTCCGCCGATAAAGGGGGAACTATGTGCTGACCCTTTATTAACGCTCCCAGACACGGGCGTTCTCAATTTCAGTCTCCTCTCTATTTTCCGCTCTGCCATTTTATCATTGTTGCCGGTTTTGTGCGGTTAGCTATACTATTGTAGCGAGTCTCTCATCATTCTTGCCACGTGCCTAGCAGATATAGCCTCGTACATATAGTAATAATTTATAATATACTCTAGCGTGATTTATTCCTATATAATTATAACCGATGATGATAAACTCATTTACTAAGATTATAAGATTTAATCACTTCGATATTTAGATCAGAAAATGATCGATATTAATTATCGTACGGAAACTCAGATGGAAGAAATTCCTAGTATAAGTAATATTAATGAAGTAGTGTTTAATATCATATATCTGTCTGATAAGGTAGGGGATATATATCACTCACGAAGGGTGTAATAATGCGTGACTTTAATGGGTAATATACTCTAAGCCCGAAAGGGCTATAGTAAGGCCTTTATCATAGTATATATAACTTGATATTTAAAATCGGTATAGTCCACTATAGTCTATTTTTTTTTGATAGCCTGCAAGTATAGTGGATTCTCGTACAAGCACATATTCCGTGCTAATGACTGTCCAATAGAGGGGTGGTGTCGGCTGTAGAAAGTATTCTTCATGTACCATTAACTACAAATCAGATACACGGGGAAAAATGAAAACCAAAATGATAAAGCGGGCAAGCTCCACACCGCTTTGAGGAGGGGCATGAGATCGGGGATCTATGCATGCCTAGTTGCGCGGAAGTATCTATTACCGAATTTTTAATATATTCGACAAATTATGTACACTAGAATGTTATCTCCAATAATTTGCAAAATCAAAGAATTACATTATATTAAGATAACGTCAGTAAGGCCATGCAGCTTATAATTTAGGAAGATACAGTTTCCCGAATTTTATCTATTACTTTCGAATTACATGATATTAGTGAAATGGACCATATTCATTATCTACAATATTAATTAATTAGACCTGGAGGCAGAAAATTTTGTTACTACCTAATTTAAGTTCTTATATTAAAATATATAATTTGAACTTCAAGTTTTAAATTTTGATATAATTTCAAAATGTTTCGATTCAATAAAATTTTTAAATATGTCGTAAGTTTAGGTTTATAAATTTTCTCCGCTACTTATAAACAGCTAGATTTAGCTTTTTTTTTTTTTTTCCCCCTCAAAATTTTTTTTTTATTTTCTTCAACATACCAATCGCTTTCCTTAGAGTAAAACTATTGATTCATGCTTCAGTAGCTCTCCTAAAGTTTTCAGCCTCTTCAATCTGTTTCCGAACCATCTTTGCTCTTCTCGTTATCTTCCTTCCAGCTGTTCTTTTCTTTGCGTACCGACTTCCCGACGACAGTCAGATCATTTATTCCATATATATATTAATATATATATATAAATATATTATTATATATTATTATATATATATATATATATATATTATATATATATATATATTATTTATATATGCATATATAGTATGTATTATATTATATATAATATATATATATATTTATCTATACATATATATATACCTATAATATGTGCTATATATATTATATATAGTATATTATATATTATATATTATTAATATATATATTAATTATTATATATTATATATTATATATATATATATATATTATATAATTATTAATATATATTATTATTATTAATATATATATATACTTTAATCTAAAACAACTCCCAGGAAGGGCTTTCGCCGTGTCAGTTGGTTCAGCATCTTCTTACTTCTGGCCCGAACATCAACCTGAGCAACTTACCAGCAAAAACATTTTTCTCGGACTCAATGGTTTCTTGACGCCAGTTCGCGTCGAGGTTAAAAAACACCTCAGTAGGGTTTTCGCGCCTTTCAGTAGAACTGGGCATCTTTCTTGCCATCAGCCTCCAACTCGTTTACTCAGAGCTACTCCCAGAGGATCTTGCTCTCTAGGCGCAGTAGATTCTAACGCTGGACCAAAGAGTTTAGTAAAAGACAGGGAAAGCGACCGGGTTGCTGCCCAGTTGATCGCCGCTACATAACCATGCGAAAGAAAACTTTCATTTGTTTCAATATATCTATTATTATATATATATATTATAATATATATATATATTATTATATATAATATATATATATATATACTATATAATTATTATATATATATATTTTATATGATTTAAAAATTGATATATATAATATAATGATTAAAGGTGTTATATATATTATATATATATATTATATATATTTTTATATAATATTATAGATAATTATATATATAATATATATATATATATTTTATATATATTAATATATATTATATTCATATTATTATATTTACATATATTTTATATATACTATATATATTATTATAGTATATATTAATATAATATATATAATTATATATATCTATATATTATTAATATATATTTATTAAAGTATATATTAATGGGAAATGAAGTTCATCGGAATACGGAATTCAGAATCGGAATCGCATGATTCCAATAATTGCAATCGGAATCGGAATCGATGATTTGAATCGAACCTTAGGTAACCAATCTGAAAATAATTTTTATTCGATGTAATTTCAGAAGACAAAATATTTGAAAGTTCTGCCATATTGATATTTAATTTCAGTTCTTTTTAATACTCTATTTAATTTAAAGAGGAAAACCTGGACGATTGGCGGCGATCATTTACGTAGAGCCCAAGGACTCATGTTAAGATTTGTTAAAGACAGTCACGTTGAGCGCTGTCATTGTTGGCGACTGTTTCGTTCAGTATGTATATGTAATATGTTTTGATATTTGTTTAGGTGAATCGTAATGTGAGCAAGAGAAATATTTGCCTTGTAGGCGTGTAATAATTGGAGCTATTGAATATAAAAATGCTATCCTTCGGAGTTCACCTTTTCACGTATCTCACAAGCATCTAATATAAGTGATTGTTCGTCAAATGTTCTGGGCATGATTTAGAATATTTCTGCTAATAAAAATTCATGGTTTGTAAGGAGATAACGCAACTTGAATATGACCATGCAGGAGTTACCACAAGCAGGATCTCAGGCATTACCTTGCTTTGTACACATTTTCAACAAGTTTCTCAATGAGCCAAATTTTAACAAATTAGTGAACGATAAACTGATACATTAATCAAGGTTCCATACTTAACAACAGTAAAGTAACTGATAACGAATATAATGTATAATGACAAAACCTAACCATACCTTACGTCTGGTTATTGCCCAGCTAAACAAAAGCAAAGTTTTATATTAACAATTGTTTAAGTTCTTTACAGTTTATTTACAGAACGACCACGGTACGAAGCGATGCGGTAAGATGTCATTATCTTCTCAAAATTGGCGCTATCGTTTGTTTATTTATTTATTTTTTTTGACTTATTTGTAATTTTATTCTATAAAAAGATTTGTTTTTAAAAACTTTGTATTATTTTAATTTCATTTTCTTTAAACACTTTTTGTATAAAAAAAATTTTATAATATTTATTACTTCTATTTTTATATCTTGATAACGGCATGGTTTCCTTAAAGAGCGTATTTACTTTTAATTTTATTGTCTTATAAAAATTTTTGTATTATTTACTAACAAATTTTATTCTTTTTATGTTATATAACGTTTGGAAAAATTTACATTATTTTACATAACATTAAAGCAGTAACAATCAGGGAATCAGATTAATCAAGCCTCCGCTCCCTCCACCCTCCCCCCCCCCCGCTCCCCCCCCCCCCCCCATCTATTGAAAGGGGGTTTAAAATTTTTTTAATTTTTCTTAACTTTTTTTTTGATTTTCAATTGGATTCAACTTGATCTATTTCTTTATCTACCAATTCTCGAGCAGCATTTGAATAAACATAGCATAAAAATATGTTCTTGTTTATACTAAATGGCAAATATTGTTAACATTAACAAAGTTTTTCCATCAATAAAGCTAACATAACATAGCCTGCTGTAGAATTATAAGATGTGCCAACTACATCAAACATATACCACAAACAACGTATCGCAATCAATAACACTCAGAAACTCAAACGAAACTAAGGCCACTCAAACAAATTATCTAACACACCCATAGAACTCAGAGACACCTAGACCATAAGGCAGTACACAAAGCACCCTGAGTACGGCTTGCACCCAACAAGAAAACTTCTACCTTATTCAGCACTTTTTTTTCAACACATCAGGGTCGCCTTAACATATCCTTGTTATTTTACATAAATACAGTCAACCATTTCACAAAAATTATATCATACCCTAACCTAATTCCATCTACTAACCAAACGAAATATTTATTCTAACATTAAAAAGTTTTCACTTCAATAAAAGCTAACATATAACCTGAACTAAAGGTCCTGAACAACGACAAACCTAACAATCTTAAACACGAATAAACATTAACATTAACAATAGTTTCATTACTTAACACAGTAAAGCTACACTACCATTTGCAGCAGACAGAATTCCTTCTTTCACACTTTACTTTCAAACATATCATCTAACTATCACTGTTATTTTTACATTAACTAGTAAACTTTAACAATAATTACCATAACTTCACTTTATCATCCTGCGCCACGGATATATTGTGACACGCTTAACAAAGTTTTTCACATCAATAAAAGCTAAACACTAATCATTTGCCTGACTAAACATATAAACGCACAATGAATCAAAACGTTAACATCCTTATTGCTCGAATTAAACTGCTAGCAAAACAAAGTTTTCCATACATTAACAACAGTAAGTAACTAGCAATGGCATACAGAACGAAACAGGGTACGAAGCTGATTGTTGGTTCCTGCATTTCATTAGAGTTATCAGATACAAGTCGAGAAATTTGTCAAACTCCTCCCACTTTTCGAAATATTACGCAGATAACCTATGATTCTTATTTGGTCTCGTTTTCGAACATTCAAGTATAGCATTGATCTGATTTGTCCCAGCGATCAACATAGATTTTTAAAACTTTCTATGTTTTTCTTGATATATCATATGTTTATATAACATTTAAATGTTAAGTGTTAACATTTCACAAAAATTTATCATGACATAACCGTATCTATCATATAATCAAGAATAAATGCTAATCTAATACCGGGTTATATCAGAATTATCTCAGTCATGGATACGCAAGCTGGCCAAAACTTTATTCAATCCATATGTTCTATCACAACTACGGCGCATACCAGTGTTGATTTCATATTACCATTAGTGAATATTTATTTATTTCAAGAAGGCAAGTAGTCGATTTCGTGAAACTCCAACATAACAATAATAAGTATTTAAAGTTTATCAAACTGACAGAATATATGTTTTTATTATATTTGTATTTATTTAGATTTAGTTATTTTTTATTTTTTGATTCTTTTAATTTTTTTAGTATTAATATATAATATATATATATATAATATATAATAATAATTATATAATATATTATAATATATATTTTTATATTTATATATATATAAATATATATATAATATATATATATTTATATATATATTTTTAAACTTTTATTATTTTTTTTATTATATTTGTTTAAATATATTTTTTTTTTCTCATTTTTGTTTTATTCTTTTTTGTTTTTCACTAAAAAATTTGCATTTTTACACATTCCTAAACAAGTAAATCGAATAAAGTCAGTACATCAACACAACACCCATCCCCTTCCACCTATACTCTGCCACTTCTACGATTTATTTTCTATTGTCTCAAGCACATCGAGACTCATTGTGGATAAACATAACATAACGGTAAAATTAGATTCTTTATACATGATTACTGACAGCTTTCCAGCTTAATAAGCTAAACTTGCATCATCTGAACTAGGATAATAATGATACAACGATAAAACCTACATACCTTTAACACGAAATAACTTCGATAACAATTAAACAAGCCACACTTACGCACAGTAAGTACTCAACATGAATTACAAAAAACGTACCGATGCCATACTTTGTCAGATATTTTAACCATGAGCAATGTGTTAATTTTAGATTAACATTGTAATATTTAAAAAATATATCACTAACTGTTACATTATCATACTGATCATGAATATAGGCTACGTACAAAGTTTTCACATTAATAAAGCTTACATAGAATCATTTGAACTAGATATAATCCACAGACAAACTTAACACACGTTAAACGTGATAAATGTTAGTTACCAAGAATTCACAGTTAACTGTAAAAAAAAAAAAAAAAAAAAAAAAAACATAAAATAACATACATAAAAAAACTAACCTATTCACACTTTCTCAGCAGTATCTCACATAAACAATGTCATTTCTCTCCTGATTTTAACAAAATTTATGCATAAATGACATCAAGTTTCATACTGATCAAAGAATATACGCTAACGTAATAAGTTTTCTCCAATAAACTAAATAGCAGTAATCCGACTAAGAAAATTAAGCATTTACAAACGACCAACGTACAAACTTTACGTGAAAAAAACTTGAGTTACACTTAACAAAAGTTCCACACTTGAAAATCAGTAAAGTAACTAACATTTCATGAAAAACGTAACTTCTCATACTTTTTCAAGCATACCTCTAAATATATTAACATTAATTTTCCATTGACACGAGTAATACTTTAACAAAAAGATTATATCAACATCTTGTACTAAATTATCAAAGACCAAACGAATATCATCCTTACATAAAAATTTTTTTACATTAACATAGTATATATCTTAACAAAAATTTTCATAACCTTACCTAACACTTTCTTCGAGAAATATTAGCAAATAACAAAGCTTAGGGCTAATATATAAAAATACGTTCTTTTTTGATTCTAGCCTACCACTGGGAAGAGCTCATTGATCTTTGGCAGCTGTATTTCAGGAAATTCACATCCGGTCCCCTACACTCAACCACCATCCATGATTTGTGTTCTATTGATTAAGGTACATGTTCTAGTAATCATTACTCGGGATAAAAATACAGAAACATGTAGTTCTTTAACCACATAACCAACGAATATATTGTACGTACATTGAGTCTTTCCATTAATAAGCTAACTGCTCCAGAACTAGAGAATATATGTACAAGACAGAAACACTAGCCACACCGTAACGTCGGCGAAAATAAATACTAACATTAACAAAGTTCATAGCTTAACAACAGAATAAGTACAGAGCGTAATCCTTCACACTTTCAAGCATATCTTCTAACATATCAAATGTTAATTTTTATAGATTAACATGTTAATATTTAAAAAAAATTTGCATACATGTGTAATTATCATACTGACAACGAATATAAGTAAACTTAGCAGTTTCTTTTAAAATTTTGAAACTTAAATTTAACAGAAAATTCAATCATAACCATACCTAAATACCATATAATCCAAACGAATAATTGTACAAAACATTAATATCAACACATAACATAAAAATAAACAATATCACTATATTAAAAAACAAAAACACAAGTTCTTGTGAATAATCATAGTAAGTGTAATAGTTTTTACTTGATTTTAAAGCTGTAAATTCACTAAATCAGTATTCAAAACCAATCCTTCCCTTTACTCCGCAAAGCCACCCACCCTTCCATGACTAATTGATCTCTCGATTCTAGTACATATGTTCGAGTATCTTTTGGATAACATAACCATCATAAAAATAAGTTCTTTAAACACTGACCACGACTATACGCTAACGTAACAAAGCTTTAGCATCAATAAAGCTAAATATATAACCTGAAACTAAGAATTTATAGGACAACGACGAAACCTAACATACCTCACGCATCATAAGATTACACGTTAACAAAGTTCCATAACTAACAACAGTAAAGTAACTAACATTGCATACGAAGTAACCTGTTCACTTTTTCAAACGTACTCTGTAACATATTTTGGTATTTATAAACAACCTAATTAGACCATATTTTAACAAAACATTTATCATACATATCCTATTTATCTACAGACCTGACGATATACTATAGTTAATGTAACAAGTATTTCACATTGAATAAGTAAAAGTATCATAACCTGAACTAAAAATTAATGTACAACGACAAACTAACATACCTCGTATTTTAGTTTTAGATTTCAAAGTGGAAGGTTGCGCTCTCGTTTGCTCTTTGATTGCGAGTGTTTGTTGTTTTGTTTTTAAATTTTTGATATTAAAGTGTCGTTTTAATTTTGCTTTAAGTGATCAGTATTTTTTAATGTCATATTGTCTAGAGGTTTTTAATCTATTTATAAATTTGTCACGAATTAGCGCTTTTTAAGAAGACTTAGATGGAATGAAACATAACATAATCTTTCGAAACATGTTTTTTTTTTAAGTGTTTTACCTTTTTAACTTTTTAGTTTTTTTAGTGTTTTACCTTTTCAAACTTTTTAAGTTTTTTAAGATTTATTTATTCGTTAATGCAGCTTTTATCTTCTTATAAATTTTAATTTAATATTATTTTTTTGTATCGGTGTTTGTTTTTGTTTTTGTGTGGTTGTGTGTGTGTGCTGTGTGTGTGTGTGTGTGTGTGTGTGTGGGTGTGTGTTGTGTGTGTGATTGTTGTGTGGGCGTAATTCAGAGGGGTTTTTTGGGTGGACTGTGTATGGTCGATTGTGATGTAGTTTTGTTTGTGAGGCTGTCTGTCTGAATGACTGGACAGAGAAGTGTAGGGGTGGGCGCAGGCTGGGTTCTCTATTTGACTTTGCTAACGTTACTGGCCTCAAAGACTAACCATGAAATCTGTGAGATGATCACTCGCTTAACTCTACTACCTAACGTTTATTAATGTCTGACACCAGCTAGCCAGAGATTCTTTTCAAAAATAAACTTAATATCTCAACTATAACTCTTTATATAATTTCGAATAAATGGTGGAGTCGTGCTATATAACCATTAACATTCCTGATTAACACGTCTGTGAAGAATCTTGAATCTCCTAATTTCGATTGTTTATGGCTTAAAATCTTTCCTCCTACTACTACCATTATCTTTTGTTTCTGCTACTGCTCCCCTACCGGAACAGATTTTCACCTCCTTTTGACCATATCTTACCTACATTCTTTCATGAGGACTTGTTCTCTCTTCCCATCCAAATGCTTAGAGATATCTAGTTTAGGGTGATTTCAACGTTATCACACTGAGTAGGTTGGGTCCTTCATACTGATGCAAGAGAGATAGAGTGGCCAAAACATTCAGTTCTCAACGACCTGGAACGTTTAATTAAAGCGAACCTACACACATCCAGTCGTCCTTAACCCAATTCTTGAAACACGCTTGATTATGTACTTCAACCACTATCCTTCTCGATATAAAATACACCATTTCCTACTCTCTATCGGTCAAATCTGACCACATTCTATGTAACTCTTAATTTTAAAAACTTTTTCTCCAGCACCTCCACCATGCCCCAAACGTACTTTCTGGCACTTTAATCGGGCTTTAATATGGGGGCGTGCGTCGTTCTTGTGCTACTATGCTGGTAGTGAATCTTGCTCTTGACTCGGGAGACGCCTTCGGCATCGCTGAAAGTAAGGGGCCGTAATCGTTGAGGGTATGAGCGGGTTCATTCCAGTCTATGCAACTAAATCTTTTCTCCACAAAATACCCATGGTTCGATGGGGAATGCTTCTCTCCATTCAACGAGAGAGGACATTGCGTATGCGGGGATGGGAAAACACTCTACGTCTCCTATCACCTCTTACTAATTTCCATTATGCTCGGAATTGGATGCAGGGCTATTATTCGACAGGCTAAGCTCGCTTTTACTAAGAAAGACGAAAAAAATAAGACATGTGCGGACAACCTACTTGGCTTTCATCAACTGATAAAAAATATTCTGACCTCTTGCACAAAACATCTCTAATAACTTTTGTAAAACTGCCTTTCCTCCCACTTATTTCGCTCGACGGTTCTGTAGCTACTCTCCTACTGAAAAGCCGAGTTACTTCGGCCTCCTTTTTCATTAATTACTACCACTGGACGATTTTCCAATGTGTGCATCCTCCTCCCGCATTCTACTACCTCTACAGGTATTTAATGTTAACTTCCCGTGTTTAACAGTCAAATGATCTGGGTTTTATTGAGGGAATTCTGAGTATACATGCTAATTAATTATCTAGAGGTAAAGGTATAGGACCCGGATATATAATACCTGGACATGTGCATCGCTTCCCCTGTGTTACGCAGGCGTGAGTGTGCATTACCCCCCCTAAAGCTGGCCCCTTGTCCATTCACGGTACAAACTCTTAACCTCTCTATGCCTTAATACTTATGTTACAATTTTCATCTAGTGACGTGGTAAAGCGGCGCATATAATGTACCACACCAATCCCCGATTAAATGATATGAGATACAAGCTCACATGTCTACTATTTATTAATTCTTATCTTAAACATAAATATATATGATTCATATGAGCTCTCATTGTATAATCTATCTAATAGATCTTACTTGTAAACTCTATACTTTTAAAATCTCTAATTTTCCTAGTAGTAATATTTACATCTAGTGGAGTGATTCACTTATTATCTTCAGCATTTACAGATATTCTCATATCTGAGCGTTATTTACTCACGATTAACGTATTCATATAATATGATATATATATATTCATGAGTAGTATCTACTTAGTATATAGTGTAAGTGACATAACTCTCATTATTACTATTATACGTAATATAATAATAATTATTTCTGCCTTCTATTATAGACTATATATGAAGGGTAAGTCTTTGAGGTATTGAGTTAGGTCATTAGATATATTAATCAATAAATGACTTATATTATAGTATTGATCCGTAGTTCATTATGTATATTGAGCGTGACGCTACTCCTCTAAGCTTCCCTTCCTTATGGTGTATATTACCTCCTTCATTTGATTATCTAAACTTTTATGTCTAATTGTCTTTATCAATCTTCTAATATTGTACGCTATCTAATATTTCAATGCATTCGTGAGTATTGATAGTGAGCGATTCTTCTACTCCTTTCTTAGTTTAATTGTGGATGTTCCTATTCACTCTTAAGTTCTGTTTTATACTTCCAACTCATTTATCATATTCTTTTACTTTATTCTAATCAACGTAAATCTATCCTTCACATGCTTTAGTGACAGTACTTAACTCTTATAGTTTCATCATATCTATATATAGCTCCTCTATGAATGACTCAACTCTCCATAATCATTCCAATACTTAATTTTCTAAATTCATTAGCCCTCATTCTTTAATGCATACTATGAGTTGATAGCCTCTCGTACTCACTTTCATAAGTCACTATTCTTGTTTACTTATTCTTTAGTACTACCTGGATATAGTAGATTTCCATATAGGTAGTAGTGACTACGCTACACAACTCCATTTGATAATAATCACTACTTATGATTAAACCATAATAAACTTTAATAATTTACATCCTATACTTCTAAATAATAAACATCACTACTTAATGCTTCCTATCGTTTATTTACTCGACGAATATACGGTTCTAGGTCACACCTGTTGCATAAACATTTACGTATTGGTCTTAAATAACTATAACACAAATAATAGATATCTATATCTTTGAATAATAATCACTATCTCACAAACTCACGGTGAATTTAGTACTATAAGTGTTATAGGCTCATCAATAAGTAAAACTGTGGAAGTTACTGTTATTCT
>JABUQX010063547.1:10000-35000 GCA_015478945.1 Trachelipus rathkii | reverse complement strand
TATATATATAAATATAATTAAATATATATATATATCTTTAATAATATATAATTATAATTATATTATTTATATAATTATATTATATATCTTTATATAATAATATTATATATTATTATTATTATTATATCTACATTATATTATATATATATTATAATATAGTATATATTATATTATTATATATATTATATAAATATATATATTTATATCTAAATTTATATAATTAATTTTTAATTTATTATATAATATATTATATATATTATATATTATATTATTATATTAATATATTATATATTTTATATAATATAATTATATATCTCATAACCCACAAATCGGTAATTATAGATTTCAGGTGAGCATATATTATATTATATATATATATATATATATATATATATTTATTATTAGTTATATATATATTATATATAATATATATATATATATCTATATATATATAATATATATATGATATGTCTATATATCTATATATATATATATATTATTATATTATATATTATTAATATTATTATTATTATTATATAATATATTTATAATATTATTATTATATAATACTAATATAATATAGTAATAATACTAATATAAATACTATATTAGTATATATATATTTATATATTATATATATTATTTTATATATATTATTATTTATATTATATAATATATTATATATACTAATATATAATATTATATATATATATATATATTTATCACATATGGAGTAATATTAAAAACAATTATTTATATTTATTTTATTCTAAAGAAAATTTTAAGAAATATTATTAGTAACAAAATTAAACGAAAAAAAATCTTTGCACCTTATTTAAACTTATTTCGACTTGTTACTCTCGCGCTATTATAACCGCTCTCCAACTCTTTCAAAGTCCCCATCTCATTATATTTTGCCATTCAATGCGCACTTTTTCTTATATTTTCCAGTCAAATACCAAGTTTCTTTAGTCAATCGTGGGGTTGTTTTCTCACAGTCTCACCCTTTATGTCCATCTCTCTGACCCCCGGACTTAACAGATATGCTCAATCTTTACATGTGTTCACTGGTAGTCTGAACACATTCTTTATCTATTTCCCATTTCGTATTGGGACTTTACACTTTTTCATGCGTGTATCGGCGTATTGACGTATGATTTATCTTGTTTGTTCTCCAAACTTGGTGGATTTGGACTCTCACTCCACTCTGCTCGTTCATGTAGAAATACTATTATATATATAATATATTAATTATATTATATTATATAGATATATATATATATATTTTATTTATATTATTATAATTATATATATACTATATATATATATATTATATATATATATGGCGAGGAATTTCTCGCTGCAAAATATAACATAGCGAAATTCAGATAGCGGATCACGCAAATTCAAATTTCCAAATAATAAAATAAAATGTAAAGATTTTCAAATTTTACTTGCTGTTGCTAAAATTTAAAATATTTATTCAGAATATATATTTATTATTAATAATTATATATTATATACTTAATTATATATATATATATTATATATATATAATATTATAATATTAAATATATATATTTATATATATATTATATTATATATATAATATATATATTAATAGTGTGTGTGTGTTTTAATGTGATGTGTGTCGTGAGGGTACTTCATACATTTGCTGATCCTGTTGTGTTATAAGAATGGGTTATTTTTATATTTTGATTTTTTCTTTCTGATACGTGTATAATAAAATAATAAATTTAGTAGTTAAAAAAATATTGAAAGGATGATATATAATATTCAGAATTTTACAATTGTGGTTTGGTCAAGTTGTTATTGATTTACTACAACTGCGCTCATATATTATGTATGTTGTAAATGATCCCTTTAATGAAATAAAAAATCTTTTAAAAAAGTTATTAATTTCTTCTTAAGACGATTGCGAAAATGCTTTTAATAAAAATTTTTAGGGTCATTTCCGTAAATAAATGTCATTGTGCAATGCATAATTTACCAGTAATATTATATATATATTATATTTTATATATAGAGTCTTTACTAGGTTATATAACAGTTTGAGATCTATCTATTTACCCTATCTATTTATCCATCTGTCTATCTATCTAAGATATTTATATATTATATATTATATTTATATAGTATAATTTGTATAATAATATATATATATTATTATAATATATATATATGTATATATATATATATATATATTTTATATATATATTATTAATATATTACTATATATATAATTAAATATTATTTTATTATATATAATAATATATTATATATATTTATATAATATATATATATATAATTATTATATAAATATATATATATTTTAGCCAAAAGACTTTAAAAATCAGGTGCTTTATATATCTATTGCAAAACATTATGCAATAGCATCCCGAACTGGGCTGAGAAGAGTTTACTAGAGTTGCCACGGCTTCAAGAGTTTCGAGCAAAGGAAAGAAGGTGCTGGCCCAACTGCAGGGCGGAAATACCTTCCAAGGTGGTGATAGAATATATATAATAGTATATATATATATATTATATATATATATATAATTATATATATATAATATATTTATATATATTATATCATTATATAAAATAATTAATATATATTATATTATATTAATATATATATAATTATTACATATAGTTATATAACATATATATATATATATATTATATATATATATTATTTTAATATATATATATATTAATATATTATATATATACGGAGAAGTATAGTTATTACCTTTCGGTACTCGTTCGCCTAAAAAAATAGTACAGTTCTTTATTGGACCATAAATATGACTTTCTATTATCTAGGATGTTTCATGATTAATACTTATGGACCTGTTCGTTCTACTCGCGTTTATTTTTTATTTGTTTATTTTTCTAAAGAATACCCAAGGGTTAACGCAAAGCATGGCAAGGGATCGGGTTCTCGGCCTTCCTGGAACGACAGGTGGACTATTTCCCCCTCCGGGGTCCGGACCCCGCTTTGGTATTTGTGTCAGCGGGGGTCCTTCCGCCCCTCCTAGAGGTATGGATCGTCCCCCCCTCTGCTCCCGTCGGCTCGAGCCCCTATTGGGCCGTGTAAATAAAACAATAATTATATTATATTATAATATTGTAAGTGTCCTGAATCTATTTGGTAGATATGATATAATATATATATTTATTTAAGATATAATATAGTATATTATATATATATATATTATATATATATATATATATATATATATTTAGCGAAAAATCAAGTTACTCAGATGGATGCCAAAATCAAGACTTTGAGAAAAACTCAGCGATGGCATCTTATGAGTCTACCTTGTGGTAAAATGTCTTGAAATTCACTCGCGTCATAAAGTAACACTATGAATATGTATATTTTTTTTAATTTAACTTCAATAAATTTCCTAGATTTTTTATATAAATTTTTATTGCAGTTATTTATAATAAGTTAAAATTAAAAATACTTCTAAAGAGATATAAAAGATGACTTTGTACTATATATCATATTATAGATATATTATATATAATATATATATTTATATTATATATATTATATAGTATTATATATATATATACTTAATATAATATATATAATATGATATACTATATATATTTATATAGCTTGCAGTAGCACCCTTAAATAATCACTTTTTTGAAGGAATTATCAATCTTGATAGTTATAAAGATTTATTATTATGTATACAGCATATATTAGGCTCTCTCATCCTGAGTTTCTAACTTTCGCAGGAGATTCTACTGCCTCTGTTGATATTCGAAGAGAAGAGCAATGATGTGATTTCCTATTTAACTTTGGAGTGTTTGGTTCTGTTGTGTTTTTTGAAGACGATTCGATATTTTAATAGTTACTACAGGTATTTTGAATTTTAAGAGTTTTGTTTAGTGTAGAAGTATAAATTTTTATTCTCTGTTGAGTTTTGCTTTTTTTCATATATTCGTACAGCTTTTTAAATTTATGGTTATTAATTTTTTAATTAATGATTCCTAGAGACTGGTTGGCCTTTTCAGTTGTGGATGCACGCGTACTTTCTATGATAGTTCTAATGTCAATTGTAGTTATTAGTTAGATTTGCAATGCTTTAACATGATATGGTATATATATATATATACTATTTATTATAATATTATATAATATTTATTATATATATATATTATATATATATTACTTAATATAATATATATATATATATTAATTATATTATATAATATATATATTATTTATACTGATAGCTCTCTCGATCATCTCTCTCTCTCGTGTAGATGTACTTTAATATATAGTCAGATCAATACTCTATGAGTTTATGTCTCATAATTTATCCTTTACATCTGTATTTAAATAAATATATGGTTTATGAGCGTGATGAATGTATCAAAAGCATCGATTCTAAAATTGTCGATCTACTGCTCTAATGACTATTGGCAAGTCCAAAAAAACATCGACTATCAGTGGTATCTCATAGAAATGGATGAGAGTGCATCTCATAGATATCTGTCACTATTAGAACTCATAGCTATTAAATGTTACTCTGTCCTTTATCTATTCTACTGCACATTCACGCAGTTATTTTTTGTTTTCATCACTCCGCAGGTTGAGAACCCTTTTCGTAGAGATATGTTGTTGAAAGTTTATTCAACACACTTTAGGCCTCTCTTGGCCAGAGTGTCACACATATAATGATTTTAGATAAGTACGTGCACTATAAATGCAGTTATGTTCTTTTCAAGTGGACTCATGATTATAAGTCCTGCATGTTTATGGGCTTCATGGCTCCATTGTGATCCTCCTCTTTGCAAAGTGGAAATCACCATTGAAATGGCATCTCAAGGAGAGCAGGGATAAATGAGTAATGAAATGAATTGGTCTGCTTTTTGTCACTGCTGGCGACAAAGCGCAATGGCATTTCTTTCAGCCCTTCGTAACTCTCACTCTTTTTATTATGAATTCTGTCCCAAGTGAATCCAGCATTTTCTTACTCTACCTCGTATATATATATATATGAAAAACCTGAAGATCAAACACTTACAATATTATACACCAGGCTCTCACGAATTATACCACGAGATTCGCTAACATCTTTCCCAGAACAAATGCTTAGCAAGTAGTTTGTTTTTACACATTTATGCTCAAATAAATTGCTGATCGTGTTTTCACCCTTCACTGCGTCTTCCCCTGTTATGAAGACATCTGCACTAAATTTTATCTATTCAAAAGCTACCTCACCGTTGGCAAGTCTCTAATTACTCAGCATGCGCAAGTTTTGCGTTGGACCGCTCTTTTTGTTCCCTACTCCCCTTTGAATCTTCGGTTCTCTCGCTAATGCCGCGGGTCCCCCCTTTGCTTTAACAGTTAGACTCAACTCAAGCAACTTCACTTGAAGTCGGACATAGAATTATGCTGATATACTGCTCTTCCATTTTCTTTTGCAACGTCTTCTCTAATATCAAGCGCTTCTCAACATCTCTCATGCCTTCAGATTGACACAGTCTGAATTAAACATTCTTTTCTTTACTCACGTGACCTTCAGATTCCTCAAAGGCAGGCTTTCATATTCCCTCATGGATGTCTTCGCTACTCCGGCATGCTTTCTCCCCATTTATCTGATAGTTTTCGTTGGATCCGCGTCTCAACGTAACTGACCCACTAACTATATTCTCGAGACGGGCTCAATCGTAGCGGCGCTCTATGACACATAACAAAGTTTTCTACTTATTATTGGTATATGTGTCAGTGTGTTGGTTCTATTTACTAAATTTCTCTGTTATTTTCAATAATATTGATTTTTTATGATTCTCTTGTTTCATTAATTTATATTAATAGCTCTCAATATTTACTTGCAATATAATATTATCAATATACTATTCATTACAACCTTCATTTATAGTCTCAATAATTGTTTAGCTACTATGATTACTCTACACCTCCTTTTTTTTTAGGATCCATAAAAAACAAACATAGATTTATGAAGAAGTTATGAGATTTCTAAACAAGCATGAAGAACGATTTTAGTTCCAGATCACGTTTAAGTAAGTGATGAAGCGGTAAAGAACCATTTTTTTATTTGAATTTTTCCTGGAATTTATCGAATATAGTGGGTGAACACAAACCAAGGAGCGTGTCACTACATATTGAGTTTGAAAAAATTGTGTGTGAAAAACTCTTAACATTAGAGTAATAATTTGTTTTAATCCCGTTTTCCATGCTATTATGTTAACATTTTGGATGATTATAATATTTTTGATCACTATATTGTCAATTATTGCATTTGTTCGATGTATGTTGTTATTGTTAATAAGAATAAATTGATCTATCACAGATTTTTTTCACTTAGAATCTCTCCACTAAACTTGTATTAAACATATTATCGAATAAACAGAAGAATAAGTGAACAAATCACACAAGAAAAATTAAATGCAAGGTATTATTAAGTCTGAAGTCAGAAAAATAGAGAGAGAAAGAACGAGTTTGATAATAAATAAACAAGTCGCACAAAGAAAATGATATGTACCTCTCTGCCTGCATATGCACTTTGGTTTTTTCCATATTAGAAACAAAAACTGTTGATCTTATCTATAGTAAATATCGATGCTGAATAAATAAGTCATGTACCTCATAATATGGATGCCATCTCTACATATTGTGCTATATCTCCTGCTTGATCAGTTGAGCTTATTTATTTTGTTCAACACGGTATAATATTTATAAGTACTAATGATATGGTGAGATCCACAGCTTAAGAGTTAAAGGACAAAATCCACGAAAAAAAGCGGTATACGATAGAATGCCCTATTTGAGTATAATTTTAATTGTATCCATTAAAAGGAAAAAACTTGGCGTTATTGAAATAGTGAACTAAATGTTACAATATACTGCCTAGTGACTGCTCACAAGGACTACTAAACCTACCTGAGTAGTGTATAAATAGTAGTCAACCTCAGCAGGGTGGTGAGTCTCCTCAGAAGTGTGTTACGAATGAATAAAATTGGAATTATTTTTCCTCTTAACTTTACAGTTTATTTTTTGTTTTATTTGTCTCATACTTTCTTTGCCCATCACACCTATTCACCATACTAAGGAAAATCATATAAGTATAATTACCTGGGATAGTAATTTACACCAGATTGGGATACAATGTTATTAGGAGAATTAAATAAGTATTTTTTTTTAATTTCAGGGTTAAATTTTTTTTAAATGTAAATGTAATTGTAATCAACAGTAATTTCTATATTTTGCAAATGAGACGTTATTTATATTTATCATTATTATTAAATGTCTCATATTTAGGTAAAGTTTTCATTAAGATGCTCAATATTTTTATGATAATGATCTGTAATAGAAAAAAAAAATAAGTTGTGATACATTTCGAACTACAATGAGCTGACAGAAAGTTACGTAACTCCTCAATCATCTACTTTATTGCAATATTTACGCTAAAGCTTAAATTTTAAGTACTTATAAATATTGTTTAAAAGCAGAAAGTTATCTTAAATCAAATATATAGATCTATATTATTATATATATATATATAATATAATAATATATAATATTATATATATATTAATATATATTAATATATATATATAATATAAATATATAAATTTATATATATATATAATATATATATAATTATATATTATTTATAATTATATATATTATAATAACTTTATTTAAAATAGTAAACTGAATTTTATGTACAGTTAATAATAACCTAGTGTATATATAACGTATATTTTTTATTAAACTTTGTACATATTATAATTTTTATTATTATCACAATATATTAAATTTTTTTATTTTTAAACATTCATGATACATTATTTAATACAATAAAATATAAAACAACAGATATTGCTTCGTTTTACATCTTATCGCAAGGCCTCTTCAGAATCTAAACACATAAACAAGTAACTTTCCTTTGTCAAATACAATTATAAAATACATTATTTTATTAAATAATATATCCAATATATACCTTAAACACCTAGGTTTAGCCCACTATCAAATTTGGAATATAAAATTCTTTATTTATCTCAAGATAATTTTATTGAAGGGAAAAACAACCTACAGCTTTTATCTGATTCTAGAACGTATAATTTTCGGGATTTTTCTGTGTCTTGTAATGATTAATTGTTCTCAGCGTTTTCATTATTTTTCCTCAGAACTCACTAATTTATTTTTGAACATTGTTTGGAGTGTTTAAACTTTTATAAAATTATTTTCAATTTTTTTAAAATATTGAAAATTATAATAAATATATGGTCAATTTTTCATCTCATTAATTTTCTATTTGTGAAATTTTTGAAAATTGTGATCAGCTTTTTCGAAAATTCAAAATTCTGATTTTTTATTTTTTTGATTAGTGACCTAGTATTATTATTCAATATATACTTAATATACTCTATTTCTATCACTTATTTTGTGTAATACATATATTACCTCAATCTTGTATTTATATATATTTTACGTTTGATCATGCTACCTAAAAAAATGTATATGACTAAATTACGAAAATGTCTAAAAAACTGATGTTGCGTGAGAATTAAAATTTGGAATCGCACCTAAAATAACTATATGAGCTTAATACGTACACTCACATAAAATACATCACTACCCGAAAAGGACGTTTACTTAGTAAGTTCATGAAATAGCTGTCGGGTTGCTATACTTATTTTTTATCATTTTACATTTTTGTGCTGTAAATTTTTAAGAATTATTTTTACGTTTTTAGGTGGGGTGACTCTAAATTGGTGTTCACCAAATTTTTCCCAATATTTTTAGTAATGTTACTGGTTCCTGTTAAAGAATTTTAGCTCGTATGGATTTTATTTTACGTTGTGTTGGTACTTGATAATTACGGGCAAGGCCATTGATTTGCAAATATTAAGAGGGGGCAAAAAATAAAGTTAATAAATATATATATATGATCAAATTTTAACTAAGTAATTAACTATTATATAGAGGAAATAATCTCAAAGGAAAAGGAAGTGTAGGTAATGAAAGATACACTATTTGGCCTTGCGAAACGTACTCACTCACTATTCTCAGCAGTATGGCCTATGAACGCTGAGACTGAAAGTGATGAGAGTGATAATGAATATAAATAGGTGCGGAGAAGATATAGATATAGGAAAGGATGGACCACTAATAACAGAAGTTGATGGGAAAGAAAGGGGGACCACAACGCGGATGACGTGGTGAGTAAGTTATCCAATATTATCACCACAATTGTCAGAGTATGAGAGAAACAAATAAACCATGCGGTATGCAGAGTAGTATATGATCACTCAGAGTTAGGAATAGAATAGCAGAGGAATGTAATAGCATGTATGAGTGAGAACCGGCCTTATTACGAAGTAGAAAAAGAGTTAAATATAGACCCAAGCACACCGCCGAAAAACGAAGGTTACTCCAAGGGTGAAGTGAGCGAGTGATGGTCTAAGTATGTGTGTGACTAAGCCTTGTGTGCCTGACGTACCTTCTTGCAAATAAAGGAATGGTAGACTCAGTATTGCGCCCCCGTTATTTTATAATATTATAATTGAGTATTCACTCAGTATTTCTAGTATAATTCGGCAGAATTTAATATTATTCTTTAATAATAATAGAAGAGATTTTATTTGTAGAAGAGAAATTTAATATTCAAAAATATATTACTTGTCTTAAAATGAACATCGTCCGATTCCCAGTGTTGTTTGATTAAAATTTTAGTCTTCATGTAGCAAAATTATACCCGCATTAGATTAAAAGTGTATATTGTATTATATGTGAGATTTATAAGGTTACAAATTTTGTATGGATGTTGGAAGCTAATGTAATTGAAGATGAGAGTAGATCCATGTATAAAATTTGTCCATATAAAAACACTGATTTAACTTTTACATTTTCAACTTGAAAATCTCTGATCAAATTAATTCAGTCATGTATCCAAAGTGGACTGATACTTTAGCTAAATATTGATCTTTAAACACTAATAAGAGACACTAAATCTAAAAAAAAAGAAGATTAGAAAGACTGGTGAGAATTAGTTTATATGTTATGATCCTCGACTAAGAGTGAACAGATAGAAGTCATAGTCATAGAGATCTCGTTGAGATATAGGAATATAAAGTTGAGATAATTATACAGATCTGAGGTAAATAACACAATTAAATAAGATAACTAGAATGAAGTTATGTATCAATCATCAAATTAGTCTTAATATATGAACGATTTCTGAATAAGAATAACTACAGATAGTACCAATAGCGAGAGGTGAAATCAAAGAAGTGATATTATACTTAGATAATAGAGTACTGACGATACATTATATTCCCTGTCAAAAAAGCTTTAGATAATGTCTCATAAGCTCAGCTACGCACCAAGATACTCCCCATGATTATCTTAAAGAGTTGTTATTTAAAATCATTCTCTATGATATGATTTTCAAATGTCGAAGTAGTGATATGGAATTTGATATCGTCCCAATTTAATGGTACTCAGACATCTTGCCCCGAAGTCTTTGTTGTAGGATGGTTACCTGACTCTTAATATTTTTTTTTTTATTTGTTAATGGTCCCTATTATAAATATAGTGAGAGTTTTCCCCGAAATAAATTAATTGATTATAATATTAATGATTTTTTACCATAATTTCGCATTAGATATTCTACAATTCCACCTGTGAATTAAACATTTAAAACACATTATTTCCTAAATTAGAAGCGGCCAACTCTATTTTCTATTGATCATTGTTGCAGAAGAGAATATTAGCTCATGTGATCTTGCTTACATTAAATCCAATTCGAAAAAAATTCTTTTTAGGTAGAAAAATTTTGGGGGTAACGAAAATTCAATCAAATCCCCATATAATTTATTCCGATAGACTTAGGGGACCTTTCTAAAAAGAAAGGGTAAAGTTGGTTATATATATATTTTAGTTAATATTATCCAATAAAAAAAGAATGATTTTAGTTTTACTAAGTAATCTGTAGTATTTATTCAATGGGATCGAATTCCGTGAAACCGAAATGGAAATGACGTAAAGATAAACTTCAATAATGAAAAGAATTGAATGCTATCATATCGATGATTTAAAATAATATAATATAGTATTACACTATGGAAGATAGAATATATTAAGTAATAAGGAAAATAGATAAGCGGTGGTACCAAAATTCTGGAGGTTTGGTTAACACTATACTTTATTCTACGTGAACTTGTCTTAAATATATAATCGATAGAAAGAGATTATAATGACTAGCTGTTATTATTTTATTATGATTTATCCAGAAGCTTATTTATGATGCTCTTCAATTGTCAATAATATTTTAATTTAAATCACTTCGTTTCAGGATCAAGATGTACGAACATTCTTACAATAAAGTCTTAAATTAATCAAAAAAGCCAAAATCTCGGAACTCACCCTCCAGTATGGGACCAATCGATGTCCTTGAATGATGCCCCTTCGAGCCATTTATCATATTAATTCTATTAGAGTATCATGATTCCAGAAAAAGACGAGGCGCTTTCAAGCTGTGTGGCCAGCATGGTTGATCATGGGGGGAATAAACAGAATACAAATACAACCGCGCCTCGCCGATGAGTTTGAATTGGTAAGACAAAGCTGTCATGTAGTAGAGAACTACTTGATTAGAGCACCGCCACTGATTTCCGTACGTTAAACTGGCCAGAAATAACAAAGTTGCTAAGATTCTCTGGTGAAATAGAATTACCAATTTGAGGTATTTTTCAGTTTTCGCGACATGTCCCTGGGTAGAAACATTAAATGCACCGGAGGGCGCAAGATGGAAGTTCATTGTGTTCATAAGGCAATCGAAATTATAAATGCCAAAAATGGCGTATTGTTGTGTCTATCCAAAGATATTTGTACGCTTTCTGCACCACTTAAATCATTTCGCTCAGAAGTCGGTATATATGCGTGATGTGCTTAGGTGAGGTGACACAAAAATAGAAAATATGTAACTTCGCCTTATTTATAGAACATGTTGTTGCCCATGTGCCTAATATGCACCCGACGGGGTCAGTAAAGTACCCAACGAAGTCCCCTCACTCTGTTCATTTTAAATGTTATAATCAACCCCCGAGATTTTACATTGAAGAGATCGGTCCGCGTAGGTGAATATTCTAAAGGGCTATTTCAGATGGGCCTCTTCAAATTCGTTTCATTAAAAGATAGCAAACTGAGGCTCAATCAAAAAATTTTATCTAAATTAATATCCCAGGAATTAATCAAATCACAGGGCCTAAAATATTGGGAACGCGTGAGGAACGATTTAGTAAGATGAGTGTTATGTGCTTTAACTAATCCGCAGGTCCGATGCATGGTGTTCACACCTAGGCACCCAGGCCATCATGCACCCAGCAGTAGTCCTAATGGGGCCTGTGGGGCGGTGCGTCCTAGCCAACATTAAGAATTTAGAAGCTGTAAGTGTCTGGAGGGGGTATGTCCCATGGCCCAATTAGGTTACAGGTTGCATATTTCTTTTAAAGATGCGAAGTATGAATAATGGGCCTCAGAATTTCATATTCAATCTGTTGAACATCAAGACCATCCCATACTTTACTTTGAAAACAGGACAGAGAATAAACTCAAAATTTTTTAACTGCTTCCTTGAGAAGTTGGTCCGCAATGGAGGTCTTCAGTTCCCGCTACTGAGGGCAACTTCCCTCACTTGTGGAACGTGAGGTCTAGCGTCATAAACTAAATGATCGCACGGTGGTCGTGATGGTTGAGAAAAGGGAAGAAAGGTAACTGCAGGAGACCCTCACTCCTTTCATAGGTGGACAATTGCTTTTTTTAGTGCTAGATAAAGGAAATGCATGAGCCCATTGGAGGTGCCGGAGAGAGGCCTCCGGATGTGCAGTCCCCCCAGCCTAAAGTCCCCCTGTGTGTTACCCAATTGATAGTATTGAGGCTAAGACTCTATTGGATGAGGAGAACAATATCGTGTATGTGTCCTGTTACAAAACAATCCCTCGTTATAGTGAAAGTGGAAAGTGCGAAAACCGCGTGTCCAACCTGAGTGCCCCGTGAGCCTGACGGGGGTAGTGAATCTGAGAAAGACGATCCGTACATCAAAGCGTATCACTTTATCTCCTAGTTTGTGGTCCACTCCCAGGAGAGTTTTGAAGTGATAGAGCTCGCATTGGTATACTCTTTCTAGCCAGAGATCGATACCAGCACAGTAATGACAGATGTAGTCCTGAATAAATTGCGTTATGTATGGTGGCCGTAGCACAAGACTCATCACGACCTGTGTAATTCAAATGCGATTATGAAGTGAAACAAGTTTTATCTCTATGAATGTAGCGCGGAGTCTGGCGTGGCCCGGAAAGACAATCCGCTGGAATAGTTATTGAATCTCGTCGTAGGAAATAATCTGTGAACCGTGCGTAAACCTCGCTCACTCAGAAAGCGGTAACGTTGTGACCTCTGCTACACATTTTATTCCTTAGCCAATATGTTAGCAAAGTGGGGCTGACCGGACCCCGTTTGTCCTGTGTTGGGTGTGTGTAAGGTCACTCGTAAACAATAAGGCTCCTTAAAGTTATTTGTATGTGAGTTGTTTTTATCAACAGAAGTGGTTCTTCGGCTAATTGGTAACGAGGTACTTCGGGTATCTGTGAGGAGTACATTTATTAAAAGAAACCCACAACATTTATTCTTCAGGGGAGGTGCAACTATTTCTTAAGAGTACGCTGCGACCCAACTTCAGTATTGTGCAAAAGCCACCCACTAGAGAGAGAGTGGACATAAAATTTGGGAGATTTCTGAGGAAGCCAAAGATTCTCTTCAAGTATGGCCGTGCGGGGGAGATGGGCCAGTCGAAATGACACAATACTTACAACAACTGTTGGTAGCTCTTTCCTTCACGCGGCACGGACCGTCAGAAAACATGCATGGGGTGTGGGGGTAGGAAGAGACCGCAGAGGGGGAACGCAGTATGTTGTGTGTTTTCGAGTTGTGTAATGTTTTTATTGTTTTCCATGAGAAATTCCTCCAAAGTGGATTTTTCAAATTCATTGTTGCGGAAAACCCATGTTTTACATTTGTGAAGGTGCTCCCCGTTGATGAATCTCAAGGCTAATCGCAGAATTTTTTTCGAATTAACGTAATCAAAATCATGTGAGAAATAAGAGTAAAGCACATCCCATGATAACAATTAACCCTGATATAAGTTTGAACCTACTAGTATGAAGTGGTTACGGGTAAGGGGCAATGGAATGGACGTGGGACGGTCAACAGCAGCCGGGATTTTGGTTCGATTTATTTTTTTGGAGAAGAATATTGTGAAAGCTCGTGCAGCGTGGATTGTGCCAATTTCCAAACCCACTTTCTTTTTTGTGAGTGGTGGTTGAGAATATGGGGAAAAACAACAATCCTGCCAGTGAGGATCTCTAGGTTGTTTCTGTTCTGTAGGTGTCATAGAGTGACGGCGCAAAATGGAAGGGACTCGAGTTAATATTAACATAGCGCAATAGTGAGTGTCGGGAATGGGAGCTAAGGCACATGAATTCTTTACTTAGATATATTTTCGTTTTTGGTGGCATAATCAGGTGAAAGGTGTTGCTATATGGAGCGTTGGCAAAACACAAACTGGAGTGGCCTGCACGTGAGTGATAGAATTGCAAAGTTTCTAACAAAATATCTGAGATAATGATCCACTGGTGCACACCCCTGAATTACGTAAAGATTCGGGAATGCACGTATAGAAATCTAGGCTTAGAAGATATAAAAGGTGCATTGCTGAGTCGCTCGAACGGTACTGGGACAAGCACCAAGTTGATGTATAAGTGTGAAATAAGATTTTGATCTATGGGAGATGGATCCGGAGTAAACCCATAGAGTGTGAAAAGAGTGAGTAGAGAAAACAAGTGGTGAATATATAAACAAAAATTTTCAACTTTTTTCGAGGAAAAGGTGTACAAATAAATCCCTGATAATGAAGAAAAGTGTGAAAGTGATTAGAAGGGTAATTGTTTTCTTGATAGCACTGGGAATAGCTGTGGGTGTCCAGATCATTAAATCCCACAAAAGGTGTTTAATATCATTAAACGGAGAGATGCGTTAAAACCTGAGTATAGGTGAAGGTAACCTGGCGGGGGCGCCAGCTGGTAAATTGCAGTCCCTTTGATTCTCTTTGACTAGATAAATGAGATATATGTAATAGAAGAGAGAATATATGAGATATAGTAGTAAAATATAATATATAGAAGATCATGATAAATATGTGTAAAAATAGATTAATTAATTATTATATAATAATATATAGTATGTTAGTATTAATATAGATATATATAGATTATATAGTATAGTATTTAAATGAGCATAATATATATATTATATATATTATTATGTAAATTATAATTAGTAAAGTAATTAGAACTATTTATGCTTTTATTTCTAGATATTATTTCATTTATATATATTTCAGTGGATATTAGTTTGCTCTTCTGGAGAATTGATTGAGTACGGCCCGACTGTGATACCTGTACGATCGTGGGATCCCCCAGCCACCGCGGGAGTCTTCGTGTCTTCTTTGATTGTTTACTGTACCCCCTACGTGTTATAATATAGATTTAATTTTAATTATAATATATATATGTTATATATATATAGATATTTTATATTATATTTTGATAGTATTTATAATATAAATTAAAAGTATATTATATTATGTATATATAATAATGATAAGATAGTAGTATGGTGTTGATAAGTGAGTTGAAATAAAGGGTATGGTTGGATTGTGATGATTCTCTAATATAGTTGAAGTTATATTAGATGTACAGTAAATTAGTAAGGTCGGTAACGAGAAAGAACGAAATGCGAAGTCAAAAAGAATTAATAATGGTAGGAATAAGTAGGTGTAACTGGTGAGTAAGTGTTGTGAATAAGTACAAAGATGGTAGTGCATATAAAAGTGAAAATAGTGTTAGTTAATGATTAGGAAGAAAATGAATAGTCAAAGGAAAATCCCGTAGCCGTGAATATTTATGATATGTATACTGAAGTAATGATGAGATGTACAGTGGGTATATATATCAAATAAGATTCAAACTTAGTAGTCTTTGTAGTAGGGACAGTCCGAACCCCGTAAACTTATTGGGTAAGGTCAAGAGAATGTAAAATGTGGGTATATCCAGTAATCCGAGAATTAATTATTAACGTGCTATCATAAATAAGGGTGAGTGGGTATTAAGTAGAATAAGAGGTGTAGGAAGGAATACGAGTAGCGGTATATACGGCATAGCTCATAGGGAAATATAGAATGGGCGGGAAAGGATAGTGAGTAAAAATTAATCATGGGTATATGTTGAGGCGATCTAAAATGTGATGTTAATCTGTTGGGTAGATTATAACAATACCATAGAAAAGGAATTTGGGTCGGAAAGAATAGACAAGTATAATAACATCAATATAAAAAATTATATAAAGAAAATACATTTAGTAATAATAATAATAATAATTAGAATTAAATATTATATAATGAAATATATAATAATAAAATAATATGTAATAATCAATAAAATAAAATTAAATAAATTAATTAAATAATTAAATAATGAATAATTAATTTAATAAATAGATAATAATAATTAATAGTTTATTAATTTAATATATAATGATATACTATTAATATATATTAAATAAAATAATAATCAATTAATTTATAATAATGAATTAATATAATAATTTAATAATTAATTATAATAATAACTGAATTAGTGCAAATTTAAGTATAGTAATAATTAGAATAAATGGGAGATAAATAGTAGGAGTATTAGTATTACAGGTTGGAGATAAACGTTTTGAGTTACTATGGCTTAAACTTTTCTTGTAGCGTTAATATTCTAATCCTTTCTTTATCTCATCATTTCTGAACCATTCCATTATATGTACAAATACCCTGGTAATTATTTCTGAAATTCGCCTGAAGACCACTTCGAATAGTGTCCGCCACAATGCGGATGACAACCCAATATTTATAATCATTAAAATGACAACAGACGATTTTGTTTTCAATACCAATGAGAGATCGGTTATAGAGGCAGAGTAGATATATTTTATTATAATAAAATTTAAGTTATTATTATACTTTGTAGATTTAGTTTTATTAAATAATTCTATTAGTTGTTGGTAGATTAGTCGTGGCAAAATATAATATATAATATATTTAATTATAATATATTATATATATATAATATAATTATATATTATTTTAATTATATAATATTTTTAATTTTTTAATTAAGAATTAGTTATATATATAACTTAATGATTATATTATATATTATTATATATAGTTAATAATATTATTAAATAGTATAAATAATAATAATTATAGTATATATATAGTTATAAGTATAGAAATTATTAAATATAATATAATATATTAGAATATATATAATTATATTATGATATATAATATATAATAATTATATAGTATATACAAATATTTATATATATAATATTTAATATATAATAATATAGATAAATAATTATTAATAAACTAAGAATTTAGTAAATATGTGAATATATAGTTATATAAAAAAGATAAAGAAATATATATTATAAAGTGAAGAAATAAATAATGAAAAGATAATGAAGAGAAAATTAGTAAGTTAATAATAATGATATCATGAATTATATATATATATATTAAATATATATATAATATATTAATATATAATATATATTAATTATAATATATATATATTATTTATATATTAATTAAAGAAACACTCTTTTATTGTATAATTATTATTTTAATTAGCTATCATAGTTAAAATTTTCATAACTATAAAGTAGCTACTCTACTTCTCATTGAACATATTCCCAATGTAGCATCTTTCAGTAGCAAATTTACTCTCAACAACTTTCAGACCTTCACTTCCGAATTAGAAACTCTCAATTTCAGATTTTTTTATACTTCTTCTAATGTACCGCTCTTTCCTTCGCGTGTCTTCTTCATTTTTCCGTAACTCACTTCCCTTCTAGTTTCAAACCTTGTAACGGTCCGACACTGCGAAGGACGGTCTGATTAATCATATATAATTATTATATATATATATATATATATATACTAATAATATGTAAGATATAATATATAATATTTATAAATATAGTTTAGTATATATAATATATAGATATTATATATATAGTATTTATATGATAAATATTATAATAAATATATATATTAATATATAATAATAGTAATATATATTAAAATAATTATATTATATACTATATATAGTATATATATACGTTATAATATATATAATATATTGTAATATTATATATATAAGCCTTTGAAAATAATTTCTGGGGAAAATGTTGTAAATTTATTCTAAATAAATGACCTTGTTCTTGGTAAATAGTTTGTTAAATGTAATAAAAAAATGTGGTATAATATATATAGGAATATATATAAATAGTAATATATTATTATATATGTATATAATATATATAATATAATATGATATATATATATTTATATTATTAATTATAATTATATAATATATAGTAATATTAATTAATAATATATATATATTAATATATTATATTGATATATAAATATATATTATATATTATATATTAAGTATTGAAGCATATATAATAATATATTCATATATTAATACTATTATATATATATTAATTATGTAATATATAAATATTATTAAATAATATAATAATATGAATGTATATTATGAATATATTATATTATATATGATATATTATAATATAGATAAATATTATATATTAATAATATATTAAATATATATACTATAATATATAATATAATAATATATAATAATATGTATAATATAATAATATTTAATACGCTCATATTTATATAATATATTATAATAATACAGAATATATATAATATAATATATTATATATACTTATAATATAATAAACTAATCGGTGGGTGATGATGATATATAATATATAAATAAATAATAAATAATATTATATAATAATTTACTTATATTATAAAATGAATATATATATATAATATATTCTATAAATAGTTATGATATCTAAAAATGAAATTCTTCCATTTACCAATATTTCTTCCATTTTCTACTGACTTACAAGTTGGTCCGTTAGTTTCTCATCTTTTATGATTTTCCCTATCGTTATAATTTTCTCCAATAATCTCCTCTTAATGAGAATTTTCTACACTTCATCCGACCTAATTCTCTGCAGTTATCGTTAACCCTACCAAATCAATATTCAGTAACATTTTCTATTCTCCGCCTTAATCCTCCACTCTTCCATCTTTGCGTTGTATTACAGCATTCCATGCGCTCTGATCCGTACACATGATTGTAAATTGCTCATCGATAGATCTGATTTTATATAATATATCAACCAATTTTAATCTTCTTTGTATTGAGTAATTATAGCAATTTCTTTCAGTAGAACTGGAGATATATGTTATAAATGCTCCTACGTTCCTATAATATTTTTATGCAGGAATTGACTCTTACGAGCATAAGGTTATTAATTATATTAAATATATAGGTAAATAGATACATATTATAGTATTATAGTATTATTAATAAAGTAAACATATTATATATATATTATAATTAATATATATTAGTATATAATAATTATATATATATTATATATTATATATATATTATAGAAAATATAAATATAATTTATACTAATATAATATATTTATAGTATATATATAATAAATATATATAATATAAAATAAATATATATAATGATATATATATAACTATAATAATAACTATAAATATAATAATAATAATCATATAAAGTATATTATAATATGTAATATAAACTTTATAAATATATATATATAATTAATATATATTATATATATAATATATAATAATAAATATTATACTATATAATTATTACTATATATTATATTAGATAATATTATATTATAGCAGAAGAGGACGAGAGCATGGGAGAGAAGAGGAGAGAGAGGATTGCGGATCGGTTTTTTGCACGGTTTAAAAGCCAAATTGCACCTACCCTCTCAACCACCAAAGAGGTGGTGGTAAATTTGTAGTGTATACTATATAATAAGCTATTATATCTACCTATACTTCCTTCCTTTTTAAAAGAGAGAAGCTAAAGGTAAAAAACTATTATTTGCTGTTTTTTTTTATTTCCACACTATCTTATAACACCAACATTGTAAAGATAGAATGTGAAACCATAAATGTACAGATATAATCTGAATAAAGTTATGAGAAATTTAAAAAAAATTAGAAATAAATATATCTTTCATACTTTTACTGTCATTGTAAGTGCACCCTATGCGATATCTTGTGCCTTGTTTTTCTCGTTTCACAATCTTAGGTTTCATTTCTTCGACGGACTTGCCCTAAAACATTTTAAAAAAGATGAAATAAGAATTCGTTCTCCATAATAAAAACAAATTTTATTTGTTTTAAAAGCAAATAAATATAATAATACTTTTATATTTGTTACTGAATTTAAAATTTTATTAGAAGATTGTCTGCAAGTATTAATTAATTTGTATCTAATGAGACACGAGAAAGAAATTTATTTTTTTAATAATATATTTATTAAAATAAAATACGTGAGATACCAAATTTGAGGAAGATGCTTAAAAGATAACCTGTTATATGTTGAAGACTGACCGTCGGATTTGATTTGGGAGCACATTAGTAGCAAAATGATGAACCACTTCCTTGATTTTAATTGTGTAGCTACGATTGGCTCTCATTAAGGCCAGTCTAGATAGTTTTTCTACTCCTATAGAGGAGTGCTCATAGTAAGTGAGATAGATGGTAAGACCCTTATCAATACAAAAATGTTTAAGAAAAACTCTGAATTGTATTCATTTCAGAAGCCGAGATAATTTGATTGCAGATTTTTAAGTTCTTGCTTGTGGTATTTTTTCCAATGAAATAAACACGATCCTTAAGAGTTTAAAGGTCCACAATGTGATTGCAAAAATCAAATTCATTTAAAAAATTCTCAAATTATTTGTTAAATGGTATGGAATAGCATTACAAAAAATGGTAATTGTAACTAGTTTAAAAAATCATCAACAAATTGAATTGCAATTGCAGTTTTAAAAGAATTGCTTTATGTCTTGATTTTATGCTGATTACGGGTGTTTTCTATAATGATGATTCTACAAAGATCAAGATCTTATAATCAATATTTAGTAGTTTGTATTCTTCCTGCAGCAAGAATTTCTTTCAAAATTTCAATTCTTAATTTCCGATACAACGAATCTGGAATAGTCAATACAGATACTCATGCATCTCGTACGGGTATACGCGTTTGTCGGATCGAACGTGTTCCCAGTTGTGAAAGGGAAGTTGTGGTGTGCAGATTTTGTTGGAAATGGGTCTCACGACGGAGGAAAAGGTTTTCATAGTTGTTTATTATTTCCATCCTTACGGAGGTGGTTGTAAAATGGGGACCTTAATTTGAAAAATGGGCAGAACCACATTCCGGAGAGATTTAAATAGGACGCACAGAGTAATACAGTTACACATGTCTATTGTTAAAGAATTTCTCCCCTTCTGTCTAGTGGTACTGTGTCAAACGTAACTCCCTAACTTCGCTTTAATATATCAACTTATAATTTATTTCCATAATTTCTGCTGAAGGGTGGGAGTATGGGCCTATGTAAACATAAACACTCCTTAACACGTCTCGAGAAGTCTCGAATCTCCAAGCCTCGAATGTCATGTGACTTAAAATCTTTCATTCCTTCGTACAACAACTCAATTTTTCTCTTGCTACTGTTTTTCTAACAGACCAGATATTTCATGCCTTTTTTGATTTACTTGCTACTTTTCATGAGATGATATATCTTCTCATCACAAATACTGAGGTCCTCTATTTAGGGATTCAGTTGTACACAACACTAAGGTGGGTTCACCTCGCCATTACTGATTTAGGTGGGTAGGGAAGGCCGAATCATTGTTATTTCAACGGATCTGGAAGTTACTAATAAGAACCTTACACCACATTCCTGATCACCCAACCAATTCTTGAACAACACTTGACCCAATGTTCACTACTAGGTTCCTTTCCTCTACTATAAATACACCACCTATCGCTTTATCGGTAAACTGACCACAATATTATATCTCTTAATTTAATACTTTCTCACCAACAGCTCCATCCTGCCCTATACCTTTTTCTGCATTTGATCGGGCAGACTGGGGGCATTGCTTGTTTCTACCGCTACTATAATTGCAGTGGATGCTTTGACTCTGAAAAGACGTTTCATTTCTGACCGAAAAGTGGGAGCTGTAATCGTTTTGATGGATGAGCAGGTTCATTTCTTCTTCGACAAAAATCTTTTTCTCCTCAAAATCCATGGTTCGATCGGTGTTTGTTCTCTGCGGCCATTCAGGCTAGAGGGACCAGTGCGTTCGGGTGTGGAAAATTCTCTCTCCTATCCACTATCGCTAAATTTTCATGTTACCTAGAAACATTGCAGGCGGAATACTATTCGACGAGCAAAGCGGACTTTCATTAAACGAAAGTGCGGTGACCTCCTTGGTTCTCCCTACTGATAAAAATTTCTGGCTACTTGCCAAAAAAACATCTCTAACCAATTTCTGTAAATCATCTTTTCCTCTCTATTCACCCTTGAATAGTTCTGTTGCTAATGACATCCAAACTAAAAAGGCCAAATCTTTTCGTCCTCCTATTTTCCTCTAATCAACCCTGGACGATCTGGCATTCCTCTTCCTCTCAGGTGTCCTCTCAGGTCTCCTATTTCCTTTGCCTGTGATTACATTTGATCGGGTGCATTGAGCTTCTGAAATTAATGAAACGTAAAAAAAGCGGGTGGCCCGGATGAGTTCCCTCTCCGAGTTTTTGAGGGAGGTTTTCCCGTGCTGACCCCGCCCTTCTTCAACTATATATCTATGTCTAAAATTCTAGCACTTTCACTCAGGTGTTGTAAAGCGCGCAATGGTCCTAACCTATCCGAAGAAAAAAGGAAGCGCATCTGATCCTTCAAACTATCGCCATATAGACTTGAAAACCCTTCTTCAACCTCTCATTCAAAAACCCATCTGGAAGTTTCATTTCCTTCTTTCCGATCGCCAGTAGGCTTTCGGCGCTCGAGGTTACTGGCAGATATACTTTCCTATTTTAACGATCGCTCAATATCGGCTGTTGTTGTGGGGCGACTCTTCTTCTTTTTCTGTCAATTAGTGGGATCTCCTCAGTTCTGTCTTATCTTACTACTTTATTACTGCTTGTCATTAATAATCTTTAACCTTGCATGATTCTAAATCTATCCATATATGCCGATGACTCGACCCTTTAATTCTTCAACTGATTTCAATTCTGCTCCCTCTTTTATTCTAGAATCTCTCGTCTTAAACTTTCCCATTCTTTGCCTTCAACTTCTACAAATCTCCCCTCTCTAAGGAGACCTTCAACTCCTATCTCTTTCGACGTTCTCTCGTCTCTCCTGTGACAATATAAACATCCTTGGCCTTAACATAAACCAAAATATATCTTGGAAACCTCACATCACAATGGTTGCTAGGGCGGCCTCAAAGAAACTAGACGTTCTGTTAGACTGCTGAGACTTTTTTTCCTCTTGCTCAGTTACTCGCAGCTATACAAGGGGTTTCTCATCGCCCTTGTAATTAGTACTGCCTCTCATATCTGGGGGGGGCTTAGTTCACCCGGCTTTTGGATAGGGTTCAGATTCAAAGGCCAAAAGGCTTATAAACGTTATGTACATTCTAGTTCACTTGACCATCTATCTTTGCGGCTCGCGCGATGTCGGTGTTATATCTCTTTTCTATAGGTATCGTAGCGGCAAGTGCTCGAGGGAGCTTCTCACTTGTGTACCACCACCTTTACAACGCCCTCGTAGCACAAGGGGTGATGTGTCGGTACTTGAGTTTGGTGTTGATATTAATAACTCCAGACTAGCTCGCTGCGATGCTTACCTTCATTTCCTGCCACCTCGTATCTGTGGGAATTCCTCTCCCATCTTAATGTGTTTCCTACTCAATTTAATCTTCCTCACTTTAAATCCTGCCTTCTGTGCTCATCTGCGCAATCTGCGTTAGATGAATTTTTGAGGCGTTCAACACTCTCTCCTTGAATATTGCTCTGCCCGTGAGTGACGTGACAAAGTGTAACAAAAAAAAAAAAAAAAAAAAAGGAAGTCTGGTATGTCAATAACTGCTTCGACAAATGAGAATAGCGGAAGTGTTCTCGAGCAGGTGCTGCATTCACTCAGACGAACGACCTTAAAAATGAACGTGACCGATACGTCCTTTCTCAAATTGTTTAATGAAAATAAGTGGATATCCAAAGAGTTACAGGTTTGAAAAGAGCTGGACAGAGCCAGTATGCGATCAGGTGTATATTGTGAAAAATACCTTGGCCTGGTTAAGAAATTTCAAATTTCCTAAGCCAATTTGTTGGTTCTCTGACGGAAGTCGCATTCACTTGGACTACATCAATTGGTATACAACTCAATTCCTTGGTTTTGAAAAGCCAGATAGTTATGGTGCGAAACTAATCATATTCTTACGTTTCACGATATGGTTACTGTCTCAAACAAACACGCAAATAAGAGAGTAGATAGTAGACCCCTTTTACATTGAGATTTGACGGGAAATAATTCTGTTTACGCTAGTCAAGAAGGCTGCTCAAGAACATTCGGATCGGACGATTGATTTGACAGATTTGGGAGACGATTTCGTGTAAGTAAAGTCTTCATGAAAGACAGTAATATTAACAGAGCGGGCGACCGCATTACAGCTCGAGAAATTTCTTGCGATCGTTGCCAGAAACTTCAAAGGGTGAATCCTTCACGTTTTACCGATTTTGCCATACTTGCACTATTTCCCCGACCTTACACAACCTGATAGCCTACTATCGAGTTTAAAGTTAAAGAAAAAGTAATGTTCAGCTGTGTAGATC
>JABUQX010063546.1:0-33350 GCA_015478945.1 Trachelipus rathkii | reverse complement strand
TTATATTATTATTATTACTATTAATTCTATTATTATTATTATACTCTTAATATATTATTATTGATCATGTATTATTATCATCTTCATTCATCAATTCTCTCTATCTTAATTAATTATTCTTTTTCTATTCTGTATTAGTTTTATTAGTATACTTTCACCAACAATTATAGCAATCCTTATATATTATTATTATTATTATTATTATTCATTATTTCATTCTATTATATTTAGTGCCAATTTGAAATAAGAATGAGATAAATATTCATTGGTTGATCTTCTCATTCTTATTCTCATTTAGATGTTTAAGATGAACCTTAATTTTTTTCATTATTATTATTAATTATTATTATACAATGTTCTTATGATGTCCAATGAAAACTTCTTAAATTTTTATTCTTTATTATTTACATTATGAATCCACAATTCATTATATTAATTTTTGGGAGTGATTATATTTCATTATATTATTACTTTATAATTCTTGTATAATGATTATATTTCATTATCTTTACTTATTATTACTTTGGGGATGAATATATAATTAATCTTTACTATTATTATTGTTATTATTATTATTATTATTTATTATTGTTATTATTATTTGCTTATTTCTATTACACATATTTATATTATTGATAGTAATTTTATTAGAACTGTTAACCTTTATTATTAGTAATTCTTTATTCATTATTAAATATTACTATATGAACTATCATTCTAATATTAGTATTAGAGTCCATTATTATCATTATTTCTTTATCATTAGATTAATTATTATTATTAAGGATTTGCTATTATTATTATTATTATCTTAATTATTATTATTATTATTATTAGTTATTTATTATTATTATTATTATTTATTTATTTCATTTATTATTATTATGTATTTTATTATTACTTATTATTATTTATTATTGTATTGACATTGAGTATATTATATATTATATATATTAATTATATTATTATTTATTGTAAGATTTATTTGCCGTTTTAATTCATTTATTATTATTATTATACATTATTATTATTATTATTATTATGTATTATTATTATTATTATTATTATTATTATATTATTATTATTATTATTATTATTATTATTATTATTAATTTCTTCTCGGTCTCTCTCTCTCTCTCTCTCTCACTCGTCATATTATACTGTATTATTATTTCTATATTATCATATATTATTATTATAATTAATACTATTATTATTAATATTAGATTATATATTTATATTTTTAGATATACGCATATTAATATTAATTATATTATTTATTTATATATTTTTATTTTGTATTAAATTTTAAATATATATATATTGAAATGATTTTCTGTTATTATTTATTTATATATTATTATTATTTATATATATATTATGTTATTATATTATTATTATTCATTCTTATTATTATTTATTATTATTAATTATTATTATTATTATATTATTTATTATATTATTATTATTAATTTTATATTTATATTTTATATTTAATTAATTAATTATTATTATTATTAATTATTATTTTAATTGTATTTATGTAATAAATTAATTATTATTAGTCTGGAATAGTAAAAATTGACTATTATATTCTTATTAATAGTTATAAGTATAATTATATTATTATTATTGTTGAATCTTATTAGTTTATTATTATTATTGTTATATTAATTATTTATTATTATTAATTATTATGAGTTGACTATTTTTAGTTAATTTATTAGTATATATTATATATTATTATTGTTATTACTAATTGGTATTATTATTTATTATTAGTTAATTTAATTCCAACTCTTACTTCCCGATTAATATACATTAAACATATAAATTCGTTTATATTCACTCCGATCCCAATATTAATGAGTCCGAATTATATATAATAAAATATTTACTATATTATTACTATTTTACATTTATTTATATATTTAATTTAAATATAATGTTATACTCGATATATATATCATATTAAATTTAATATTGGATCCACAATTGGAGAACGAAACGTCCCCCTAATGTAGCCCTTTTCTCTTCTATTTAATTATATTATATTTAATTCTGTAAGCATAACAATGTATTATTTAGTTAGAATAAAGTATTTTTGATTTTTTTTTTATTTGATTATTATTATAACCTTGAAAATTTCAAAATTTCTGGTCATTTAATGTGCAATTTAGCCTCTGTTTACAGGAGGTACCAGTGTGCGGGACGAGACCTATGCAGCAATGCACAACAACCATCCAACTTTCCCCATCCTCCGCCCTAAGGAAACTGGAAAGTATCAGACTAAAGATGTTTTTCCTTTTAAGTTATTCGTGTTATTAATTGAATTTTAGAAGCGGCAAAGTTAGAAATTAAGGAATAACAAATTTTCTGCTTTTCTCCTGTTAATCTCATCATTTTCTCGTCATAAATTAATCCAGCAACCACTTGAAAAGTTGTTCGCATTAGTATATACTAGGTGGGCATTACAAATATCTTTTAGCCATCATCTTCAACTCTTTGAAGTTATGTTCGGTCTCTCTCCACCACATTAGAGGATCATCTTCGGAATCGATCCTTTTTCTTTTTGATATTTTGCTATTTCATCCATAGCACTTTCATTAAACTCTATTTCTGTATCATTTTCACTACTTGATATTGAATGATCAATTTAGGTTTCAAACTGAGCTTTTGGCTTGGATGTTGAAGGTTGCTTTATTTCTGCAGTTTAAATTCTTTAAGAATGTCTGTTAATAGATACATCTTTTCCATATTCTGAAGAAAGTTCCTTACATTGTTGTGCTATTTCTTTCTGAACTTCCTTCGAAACATAAGAAGTTGTTAAAAATTCCCCTTTATATCAAGCATCTAGATACTTTTCTATGGAATACAAGAAATTTCTTTCCAAATTATCAAAAACCTTTCAAAGTATCTCCGAATTTAATTGTTTGTACAGCTGATTTAATTCCCTCTACAGCCTCGAAATCTGAGGTCTGGTGAAGAGTATTTAGGGTTTTTAACGACACAATAAAAAGAATTACTTGCGATATAGAAGGACGAAATGAAAGCATAACTTTTTTTAGTAATCTCTCTTCAATATCTCCAATAGAGTATGCATTTATTCAATTAGTAATAAAATCAAGAACTAGTAAGTTGTCTTATCTTAGAAGTATTTCAGGAGTAAAGACAAACCGAATCCTTGGGATTTATATAATAATGAGAGAGAGAGAGAGAGAGAGAGAGAGAGAGAGAGAGAGGAGAGAGAGAAGAGAGAGAGAGAAGAGAGAGAGAGAGAGGAGAGAAGAGAGAGGGAGAGAGAGAGAGAGAGAGTTAGTTTTGATAGTATAAGAGAGTATTTTTAAAAAGATAACTTCCTAACAACCGCAGTTATGATTGTGAAGACCAGTGACAACAGCGGTTGCGGTTGTCAAAATATGTGCTGTTGCGGCTGCGGTTATTCGATCCATCACTAAATATAGTATATATATATATATAATAATATTATATATATATATATTATATATATATATATATATAATATATATATATATACTATTATATAATATATACATATATATATATATATATTATATATATATATATATAAATATATATATATATATATATATATATAATATGTTATATAATATATTATATATATATATATATAAATATATATATATATATATATATACTATAATATATAATATATAAATTATATATATATATATATAGTATATAACATATAGTATATATTAGTATAGTTATGTGTGGTAGTAGTTAGTGTTGGGTATATATAATAATATATATATTATATATATATATAATATATAGTGTAACATATATATATATATGTATATATATATATATAATATTATAATATATATTGGTATATATATATATAAATATATATATATATATATATATATATATAATTATATATATATATAATATATATATTATATAGTTATATATATATATTTATATATATATATATATATTATTTATATATATATATATATATGTATTATATAATATATAATAATATATATATGATATATATATAATATATAGTATACTATATATATATATAATATAAATATGTTATATATAGTAATATATATATAGTTTATGGGTTTTGTAGTGTATTCGGTAGTAGTGTATTCTAAGAGTCTGAGGTGCGGTTTGTGTGTGTTGCACCTTTTCGCTAGGTTAAGGTAAAAGAGTGGCCTATCGGTCTGAAACTTGGTAAATGGTTATTTGTGTGATAAACTGAATCACCCCAATATTTCAGTCGGTAGGATGTCTAGGGCGGTACCTCCCCCGAGAGCGGGAAGGTGAAATATAACGCTTAATAGGCTTTAACGATACCCAATCGAACAGTTTGGATCACAGGCGAGTTTGGTGACCGGTAGGTCACCTCTAAAGGGGGGCAGCCCCTTGCGCCAATGGTCAAAATTCGGGCTGAAACGCCATGTTTAGGCTAAACGTATCGGCTAAAATTTGAATGGTGAGCTATATGGACGTACTCGTGCGGATTGACGGAGGAGTTTGTGACGTCCCTCTGCGTCTGGCGGTCTGTAAGGGGGGGGCGCTGCCCTCTTAAAAAATTAAAATGAATCGTAAAGAAGACTGAACTTGGAGGAAGAATGCGGATTAGGAGTCGGAGACGGGAAGTGTGGTGTGAGTGTTGTGGATTCGGTTGCTTTGGACCAGGGACCCTCTCGTCGGAGGGGGGGTCCCATTTGAAGAAAGAAGAAATGCATGGAATGCAAAACAGAGGAAGAAGAGAAGAAGAAAGGAAGAAGGAGGAAGGAGGAGAAGAATGAGAAAGGAAGAAGATGAGAAGGGCAGTAGGAGTCAGAGAATCAGAGTTGGTCCGGCTCCGGTGCTGGAGCCGGTGCGGTGCCTTAGGTAATAAACATTCGTATAACAACAATGTTGGTATCCTTATATATGTTATTGGGTCTGTAGATTTCGAAAATAATGGTTTCAGAACCATCAAGAAAAAAAAAATAAAATAAATCAATAAATAAATAAAATTTCTTATTCATTTTATGTTTATAACTTACAAATTTACGTTTTTACATACCCCAAAGCAGTAAATCAGTAAATCAGTAAACCAAACTGCCCTCCTGACAAGTCGTGACTATATCTATTAGATCTATTGTATCAAATTGATCTATTGATTCAAGTCAAATTTTTTACTAAAATTGTCATGTTTTACATACCCTAAATCAGTAAATCAAGCCACCATCCAACCACCCTCCTGTCCATCCGTGATCTATTGATCTATTGATCTATTGATTCAAGTCAAATTTTTTACTAAAATTGTAATGTTTTACATACCCTAAATCAGTAAATCAGTAAATCAAGCCACCATCCAACCATCCTCCTGTCCATCCGTGATCTATTGATCTATTGATTCAAGTCACATTTCGAGTATCATTTTGGATAAACATAACATAAAAACAAATTCTTTATACACTGATCAACGAATATATGCTAACGTAACAAAGTTTTCACATTAATAAAGCTTACTTAGCATCATCTGAACTATGAATATAATACACAATGACAAACCTAACACATCTTAAAACAGGAAATAAACTGTTAACGTTAACGAAGTTCCACACTTAACAACAGTTAAAGTACTGACATAGCATTTATCAAAGACGTAACTTATTCACACTTTGTCAAACATTGTCCATAAAACAATGTTAATTTTACATTAACATGGTAATATTTAACCAAAATTCATCATAACCTCGTCTAATAATTATACTGATCAACGGAAGTATGCTAACGTAATAAAGTTTCCACATCAATAAAGCTAACATGACGTAACATGAACTAAGAAAATAATGTACAAAGACAAACCTAACACAACTTACACACGAATAAACTGTTAACATTAACAAAGTTCCACACTTAACACCAGTAAAGTAACTAACATTGCATGCAAAACGTAACCTATTCTTACTTTTTCAAGCCTATCTCTAACATATTAACCTTTAATCTTACACAGACACACTAACATTTAGCAAAATGTATCATAACCTTAGTCCGGATTATCGAATTACTGATCCAACGAATATTACCTCTAACGTAAATAAAGTTCCAAATCAATAAAGCTATCATAGCGTAACATGAACTAAGAAAATAATGTACAACGACAAACCTAACACAACTTACACACGAATAAACTGTTAACATTAACAAAAGTTTCACACTTAACACCAGTAAAGTAACTAACATTGCATGCAAAACGTAACCTATTCATACTTTTTTCAAGCATATCTTTAACATATTAACATTAATCTTACAAAGACACAGTAACATTTAGCAAAAAATGTATCATAACTTGTCCGGATTATCATAAGTCAGACCACGAACTAACATGCTAACGTAACAAAGTTTTTTTTTACATTATCATAGTAATATTTAACAAAAATTTATCATAACCTTACCTAAATATCATAATGCTGGTATCTTTGATAGATTGGTCACTTTTTTAAGGGATTTTGTTAGATAATACGTCTTTACCTGTTGCTGATATGCGGGAAAAGCGGGAACATATCGAGTATTGTATGACCTGTTAGCTACTTTACCTCTGATAAGTGGGGAATTTTCAGGATGTTAGCGGATTATTCATACGCGAGGTATGTTAGGTTTGCATTTGTACATTATATTCTTAGTTCAGGTTATGATATGTTAACTTTATTGATGCTAAAACTTTGTTGCGTAAGCATATATTCGTAGGTCAGTATATAAAGAACTTATTTTTATGTTATGTTTATCCAAAATGATACTCGAAATATGACTTGGCTCAATAGTTCAATAGATCATAGGCGGATGAGTGGGTAGGGGACTGCTGGGATGGATGGTTTGATTTACTAATTTACTGATTTACTGCTTTAAAATCAGTAAACTATCACGCTTTACTGTGATATTTTATTCAAAGAACTTAATTTTATGTTATGTCAGGATAAAGTTTTGTTATTTTTATGTTATGTTTGGATAAAACTTTGTTGTGTTTGCAATTATTCGTTGGGGATTATGATATTTAGACGAGGTTATGATGAATTTTTGTTAAATATTACGAAGTTGATGTAAAAAATTCGGTACGTTAGCGTTATATTCGTTGTCCGTATGATGATTAGACAGGGTTATGTTGAATTTTTGTTAAATATTACGATGTTAATGTAAAATTAACATTGATATGTTAGAGATATGCTTGAAAAAAAGCGGGAATAGGTTACGTTTTGTACGAAGTGTTAGGTACTTTACTGTTGTTAAGTGCGGAAGTTTGTTAATGTTAGTAGTTTATTCGTACGTATGGTGTGTTAGGTTTGTCGTTGTACATTATATTCTTAGTTCAGGTTATGTTTAATGTTTAAGCTTCATTTAAATGTAAAAACTTTGTTACGTTAAAGCATATATTCGATGTTTAGTATATAAAAAAATTTTTGTGTTATGTTTTAGCCGAAAATGTACTCGAAATATGACATGATATAAATAGATCAAAGAGGATCAAAAGGCGTGGGTGGGAGGGGGGGGAGGGGGTGGATGGGTTTTCATTTTACTGATTTAGATTTACTGCTTAAATCAGTAAACTTATTACAATTTACTAAGATATTTTATATTCAAAGACTTATTTTTATGTTATGTTTGGATAAAACTTTGTTATATTTTTACAGTTATTCGTTGGTCTGTATGATAATTAGACAAGGTTATGATAAATTTTTGTTAAATATTACTGTGTCAATGTAAAATTAACGTTAATATGTTAGAGATATGCTGGAAAAAAGTATGAATAGGTTACGTTTTGTATGCAATGCTATTTACTTTAACTGGTGTTAAGTGTGGAACTTGTAATGTTAAAATGTTAATTAGTGAGGTAAGTTTGTGTTAAGTTTGGTCGTTGTACATTATTTTCTTAGTTTCATATGAATGCTATGTTAGCTTTTTAATGTGAAAACAATTGTTATGTTATTGCAATATTCGCTGGTTAGTAATAAAGAACTCAATTTTGTGCTATTCTATCCGAAATGATACTCGATATGCGACCATAAATCAATAGTGTTAATGTAAAATAACATTTAAAATGTTAGAGATATGCTTGAAAAAGTGTGAATAGGGAGTTTTGTACGCAGTGCTAGGTACTTACTGTTGTTAAGTATGGATCTTTGTTAATGTTAGTAGTTATTCGTTGGTCTGTATGATAATTAGACAAGTTATAATAAATTTGTTAAATATTACAGTGTCAATGTAAGATTAACCTTAATATGTTAGAGATATATGTCTTGAAAGTATGAATAGGTTAACGTTTTGCATGCAATTTATTACTTTACTGGTGTTAGTGTGGAACTTTGTTAATGTTAACTGTTTATTAATGCGAAGTTGGGTTAAGTTTGTCGTTGTACATTATTTCTTAGTTCATGTTCATATGATGCTAATGTTAGCTTTATTAATGAGAAAACATTGTTATGTTAAGCATATATTCACTGGTTAGTATATAAAAAACTATTTTTTGTGCTATGTTTATCTGAAACGACACTCGAAATGCTACGTAAATCAATAGTGTTAATGTAAAATTATCAATGATATGTTAGAGATATGCTTGAAAAAGGTTTTTGAATAGGTTACGTTTGTACAGCTGTGCTAAGTACTTTACTGTTTGTTAAGTATGGAACTTTGTTAATGTAGTAGTTATTCGGGCGTAAGGTGTGGTTAGGTTTTGTCATGTACATTATATTCATAGTTCTGGTAATGCTATGTTAGCTTTATTAATGTGAAAACAATGTTACGTTAGCATATATTCGTTGGTTAGTATATTAAGAACTTATTTTTGTCCTATGTTTATCCGAAATGGTGCTCGATATGTGACCTGAATCATTAGATCGACCAGATTCAAAAAGGTGCAATGGACCGGGATGGGTAGGGAGGGGCGGAGGGGATGGGTGGTTTGATTTACTGATTTCTGATTTACTGCTTTAAAATTCGGTTAAAGTATAAGCTTTACTATGATATTTTATTCCAAAGAATTAATTTCAAATGTTAATGTTTGGATAAAACTTTGTTATTTTTATGTTATGTTTGGATAAAACTTTGTTATACTTGCAACTATCTGCTGGGATTTATGATATTTAGGTAAGGGGTTATGATAAATTTTGTGTTAAAATATTAACTAGTTGAATAATGTAAAAAATAACTTTGTTACGTTTAGCATGTAGTCGTTGGTCTTAAGACTAAAATAGGAAACCAAGGATTAACTCGATACATACCAATTTTTGCTAAAATGTTGCTGTGTCTTTGTAAGATTAACTTATTGATATTTTAAAGATATGCTTGAAAAAAAGTATGAATAGGTTAAACGTTTTGCAATGCAATGTTAGTTACTTACTGGTGTTAAGTGGTGGAACTTTGTTAATGTTAACTTTAATTCGTGTGTAAGTTTGTTAAGGTTTGTTGTTGTAGCATTATATTCTCAAGTTTCATGTTTCGCTATGATAGCTTTATTGATTGGGAACTTATTACGCTAAAGTATATTCGTTGATCAGTATGATAATCGACAAGGTTATGATACATTTTTGCTATATTAATGTGTCAGTGTAAAGATTAACGTTAATATGTGTAGAGATAGGTTAAAAAGTAAGAATAGGTTTACGAAATTCGCAAAGCAATGTTAGTTACTTTACTGGTGTTAAGTGTGGAACTTTGTTAATGTTAAAAGTTTATCGTGTGTTAGTTGTGTTAGGTTTGTCTTTGTACATTATTTTCTTAGTTCATGTTACGTCATGTAGCTTTAATGACGTGGAAACTTTAATTACGTTAAGCCATCACTTTTCGATGCTCTGTATGATATATTACCAGGTTATGGTGAATGTTGTAAATTAACCATGTTAATGTAAAATAACATTGTTATGTAAGTATGCTTGACAAAAGTGTGAATAAGTTACGGTTTTGTATGCTATGTTCTAGTTACTTTACTGTTGTAAAGTGTGGAACTTTGTTAACGTTAACAGTTATTCCTGTGTTAAAGATGTGTTGGGTTTGTCATTGTTACTATATTTATAGTTCAGATGATGCTAAGTAAGCTTTATTAATGTGAAAACTTTGTTACGTAGCATATATTCGTTGATCAGTGTATAGAATTTGTTTTTTAATGTTACGTTTTATCCAAAAATGAATATACTCGAATGTGAACTTGAATTCAATAGATCAATAGATCAATAGAATCAATAGATCATGAATCAATAGATCACGGATGGGAAGGGAGGGGGGTTGGATGGTGGCTTGATTTACTGATTTTAGGGAATGTAAAACATTACAATTTTAGTAAAAATTGACTTGAACCAATAGATCAATAGATCAATAGATCAATAGATCAATAGATCAATAGATCAATAGATCACGGATGGACAGGAGGGTGGTTGGATGGTGGCTTGATTTACTGATTTAGGGTATGTAAAACATGACAATTTTAGTAAAAAATTTGACTTGAATCAATAGATCACGACTTGTCAGGAGGGCAGTTTGGTTTACTGATTTACTGATTTACTGCTTTGGGGTATGTAAAAACGTAAATTTGTAAGTTATAAACATAAAAAGAATAAGAAATGTTATTTATTTATAGATTTATTTTATTTTTTTTTCTTGATGGTTCTGAAACCACCTTATTTTCGAAAATCTAAGACCCAATAACATAATTAGTAGGGATACCAACACTGTTGTTATACGAATGTTTATTACCTAAGCACCGCACCGGCTCCAGCACCGGAGCCGGTACCAACTCTGATTCCTCTGACTCCTACTCCTTCCTCATTCTTCTTCCTTCCTCATTCTTCTTCCTTCCTCCTTCTTCCTTTCTTCTTCTCTTCTTCCTCTGTTTTGCATTCCATGCATTTCTTCTTTCTTCAAATTGGGACCCCCCCCTCCGGGAGGGTCCCTGGATTCCAAAGCCGAATCCAACTCCAACTCCGTCCCGAATCCGAATCCGAAAATCCTTTCTCCAAGTTTCAGTCTTCTACGATCATTTTAATTTTTTAGGGGAGCAGCGTCCCCCCTTATAGGGGGACGCAGAGGGAGGTAATCTCGTCTCCGACGAGATTACGTCATCATATAGCTCACATCCAAATTTTAGCCCGATACGTTAAGCCTAACATGGGTTTCAGCCCGAATTTGACCTTGGCGCTAAGGGGCTGCACCCCCTTAGGGGTGACCTACGGTCACCAAAACTCGCCTGTGATCCAACTGTTCGATTGGGTATCGTTAAGCCTATTAAGCGTTATATTTCACCTTCGCTCTCGGGGAGGTACCCCCTATTGTTTATCTATCTTTATTACCTCGTATTCTTGAAAATTTCGTGGGTGATCAGTTTATCACACACAATAACCATATACTAAGTTTCAGACCGATAGCTTTTTTCCTTCCTAGCGAAAAAGGTGCAACCGCTCAACTCTTATCATCACTACTTACGGTATATATATATCATTAATATATATATAATATATATATTTTATAATATATATATATATATCATATATTATATATATATATATATATATATATATATATATATATATATATTATATATATTATTATATATATATATATATATATTCTAATATATATAGTGAAATTGTGTGGAAAAGAGGGTATGAAATGCTAAAAGTGCTGGCCGTATCAGATAGACTAGTTAGGAGTTATACTGGTGTGAGAAGAATTCATAAAAGTTAGGAATGAAGTTGTTAAGGAGCCTTTTTTTGTGCTGTGAAAAAGGCGTGAATGAAAGAATAAATGAGAGTGTATTAAGTGGTTTAGTCATATGGAAGAATCACAAATAGGTTTTCCTCATATATATTAATATATATATATATATATATATATATATATATATATATATATATATATATATATATATATATATATATAATATATATATATATATATATATATATATATATATATATAAATAAAAAAAAGTCTAGCAGTACAGCAGAGCAAGAAAAATATTAACCCACCTCTTTTAATGTGATTACTGCTCCTCATCAGAATAGGAAAATAAACTTGACTTATATCAATTAGTTACAACTACAAGGGCAGTTATATAATCTTAAACCTAAACTTAAATTAACTTAAACTTATGAATACTATTGGCCAGGATACACCTCACTGTCCTACAATTGACCCTTTAGGCAGTAACATACCGCTGTGTCACACACTCTAAAACGGAGCCAATTCCAAGTGTTTCAGCAGTCTCTTTCGCTAAACCCAACCGCATTTAACAAACCCACTGATCCATAAAAGTGCCTGAAGTGCCAATCCTAACCCTTATTAACTTTTTACTTTTCATTTTATATCCAACACCCTGAAAAATAGAAACTTAAATATATGAGATAAACGTAATTAAAAGAGAAGATAAAAAGGGAGGGTACGTCGGGCGGGGTGACCGGGCCCGCCTCTTTAGGAGGGGTGATTCGGTCCACTCTAAATAAAATAAATATTTAAAAAAATTTTTTTTTTTTTTTGCTCATTTAATAGCCACGCGGTAGCACTACAAGTTTTATTTAGATCATCTTTAATTCTAGAAAGTTTTTATATTTTTTAAAAAATGTTACAAATTATGGTACAAAATGCCCTTCAATAGAATTTCACTTTTGAAAAATGAGTTTTTTTTAACTTTGTTATAAAATGAAAAATTGTGAATGGATTTTAATTATTTTTTCAGTGTATACACTCGAGTATGTTAGCTTTAAACTGGCAAAGTAAATTTTTGTTTCAAACAGTATTAGTGGCTAAATCACGGGGCCTAACTTGGTCCGATTCACCCCGCCTTAAAAATTGATGGGGGTGTGAAGTGGATCACCATTGTTTTTCGTATTTCACATATTATTATTGACATTTTTATTACATATAATTAATTTAAATATAATAAAAAGTTACTTATATTAAGTGAAAATTTTAAAAAAAAATGAATTTTATATAAAAAAAACCGAATTCAAAAGTGTCAAAATTTTTGAGCGGAGAGGGGTGAATCGGACCACCTTATTTTTATTCTTATTTTATTTATCATTATTGACATTTTTATTACTTATTACGAATTTTAATATGATAAATAATTATTATATTAAGTAAAAATTAAAATATAAAATTGAATTTATACGTAAAAGAGGAATTTAAACAGATGGTGGTCCGATTCACCCCTCCATGGTCAGGCTGAAGGAGCTTTATTAAAACTTTAATAAAACTTTTATTATTAGAATTACATTATTATTTTTTTGTGTGCTTATTACCTACTATATGGCCTTGAATTTCAGAAATTTTTTTTTTCAAAAAATGCATAAGGGGAAAGTCGGGAGACGAAGTTATACCTAAAGTGGTCCAAGTCACCCCGCCCGACGCTACCACTTAGCTTAACATGCTGACACGAACACATGACATTTACCTGAAACAAAAAACAATCAATACCTATACAATACAAAATTTTTCAAGGTTTTTGATGAAATAAATAAATTTGCTATTCCGCTGTTTATTAGGCTCTACTTAATGCATTTACATTTATTTTGCCTTATAGTTGGGATGTAACAATACTAAAATTTATAGCAAAACTTTAGATATTGATGCCAATACCAAAAAAATAAAGATACTGGGTACCAATACTGATACCAGTATTTTAAATTATTAGGTATATAGCAACCACAACTTCCTGTAAGTTTATTTAAGCATTGGGTAAGATTTAGGTTAAGGTGCATGCTAATCAGTAATGTCTAGTTAGAATTTGAACTCTTTGATTGTGGATATGGATCCTCAACATTTTAAATTTAAACAAATATAAAGTTTTAAAACTTAAATGATAAAAAGTACTTTTAATTAGACAATTGAAATGCTTAAACAATGATTCTATATAAAAAAAAAAAAAAAAAAAAAAAAAAAAAAAAAAATACTGTAAACAAGTAGAAATGTTGAAAAAAAGTTTTTGCAAAACTATATAGTAGCTACTTTTCATTTTATATAATTACAGTACAGTATACATTTTCAGAGTGGAATAGGTTAAAATTTGTCATGCATCTCATCATTCATTCAGTCCTGTATTTATTTATTTGCGTGTAATGGAAAACATGTTCAATATTTGAACCTTATTAATTTATAGAAAAGTTATATTTTGAAAATAGAACTTTGCACATTTACCATTAAACCTATTATGCCTTTTCACCTTTCATCATATAGGCTACTATATTCTAAGGCCATTTAAACATTCCTTCAGGACAATAGGGTGATCAAAGCTAGACAACAGTCACAGTGAGTAATGTTACTCAGTTTAGGATATTTTTCCTCATTTGCCTTCCACAATTCCCAGGAACTAAATCTGATGTTGGTTGTCTTAAAATACACTGTACATCCAAACATGGTCTTTAAAAGCACAATCATTTGCACCATAATAATTTTTTCTGGTTGGAAGTGAGCTAATGAAAAGAATTAAGTTTTCATATCAACATTGTAAGTTGATGAAAACAAGTTTTGTAAACCTTCTAAGAAATTGTTTTACAGACATCCCCAATTGTTTTATCCTATCCTTGTATTTTGTTTATAAATCCAAAGCTCTTTGCTGTATTGCACCAGCATATCAATATTTTTATGTAGATAAGGGCCCAAACCTATGTACAGTTTTCAAATGATGGTCCAAAATAATCATCATAGAGCTTACTAATCGCTTTTTTATAATTAATGGAACTATTTGTTATTAACGTTATTCCTGACTCCTAAACAATGTTCTGATACTTTTAAATTACTACTGATAATCATACCCAAATATTTCTTTATCCAAAGACTAGTCATTCTGCATACCCTTTTAATTAACATTTTTATTCAAATAACCCAGGTGAAGAACCTTTCACATTTTATTATTAAAATTCATTTGCCAATTTTCATCCCAACCAAGAAGTTTATTTAAATCATTTTGAACCTTCATGCATCCCTTAATATTTTTAATAGGATACACAAACTTAGTGTCACCATCAACTTAGAACCTAAACAGTTTTTTCTGTTATTCAAATCATTAGATTAGGAATAGAAACAAATAATAATAATAAAGATCTGAAGAAATTAAAAGTACTGCTGAAGTTTGTATTTTTATATATATTTTTTTCATTTAGGAATATTTTACTGTATCACCTTCTGATTAAATAAAATTCTTTTTTTAATTTTTCTCATTTACAGACCATTTTTAAGTGAAACTGTTAAAATTATAGAACTTTGGTTTAATATCATCTTGATCAGTTAAGGTTTTAGTAGCCTCAGTAACTGCTTTTCTAAAATCATCAAAGTGTTAGTACAATTTGTGCCCACAGGTATGTAATTTTTTTTTTTTTTTTTTTTTTTTTTTTTTTTTTTTTTTTTTTTTTTTTTTTTTTTTATATATATATATTCATGAAAACTTAATTGTACCATGGAATTAAATTATTGAGATTCTCTAAAATTTTGCTCTCAAGTTTCATTAAGTTTTATCTCATGCTTTTATACAACAAATTTGTACAACTAAATTACCATTTAAATGTTGTTTTATGTAACAGATTGTCTTGATTAGACAGTCCCAAATTGTCAATGTCATCACCTAAAATCAAAATTTTTACATTATCTTTATGACTGATACTAGAAGCAGGAGTACTTTGAGAGGAGTGACCATTAACTCAATGTATTTATTAATAGTGGCTTACTAATACTCATTATTAGACTATAATTTCAAGTCTTTCATAGGAATTGAAGGAATCTCTGCTACTCTTAATGAGTAATTCAAGGTCAAATTTTTTTTTTTAGGTTATTGAATTAGCTACTTGTCTTGTTATTTTTAGATAAAGTATTAATAATTGGAACTTGTTTTTGGATAAAGTATTAATAATTTTTAATTAATTTATTAAGTGTTTTTTTTTTTAAATTTACTATGGATCTTTTACCACCACATTTTCATAAGCATGCCACAATAAAGAAATGGATGATTTTAATTTTCCTGGCATTCAATGGAATTTCTTGTCTAATATGGACCATAGTAGTACTGTATTTTTATAAATTGTATATGAGATCTTTTTGAGCCAAATTGTCCATGAACCTACAAGACACAATGCACTGCTAGACTTAGTATTAACTAACAATTAAAGTATGGTGGATGAGGTTAAAGTTGAAGAGAAGTTAGGAATTAGTGACCATAATATAATTAGATTAAACATAAATTTGATATCTGGGCTAAAGTTGAAAGTTAATAAGGAAAATATCTTTGGTTTTGAAATTGTGATTTTACCAAATTTTGAGACATAAATACTTAGTATAACTCACTGGGATAAATACTTTAAAGACCAAAACTGTTTTATCATGTGGGAACATTTTAAGCAAATTTTGATGAATATTCAGGTCTAGTATGTTTTAAAGCATAAAACCATTAGAGTGGCAAAGAGAAAACTCTGTTAGTGGGAATAAAGAGATGAATGAGGAAAAAACTGAAAAAATATGAAATTAGAAAAATATTCAAGGTAAATAATTTGGGATCCTGATTTAGAAAAATTATAGGAAAATAGAAATGAACTTAAAGCAGTTCAATAAAGAAAGGCAAGAAGAGACATATTAATTTAACAAGGAAATAGTAATTAAGGGGCCTGAAGAAGTTTTAGCTTTTTATAATTTAAAAGTAAAAATAGGACAATTGGTCCATTAAAATGATTGAAAGTTTTTGCGAGTTCAGATAGCAGTTGGTTCAACCATTTTCAATGCTTTATTTGCTTCAATTGTTTACTACCCAACTTGGATAATAGTTGGAGACTAATAGTTTTGTGTGTGCATGTAATAAATCAGGCTTGCAGAATTTGAATGAGCGTAAAAATTTTTTATCTATGCGACCATTTTGACCCAAGTTAAAGCTGCAGGTCCTGATGGCTATATATATATGTAGAATTCTTGAAGGAGGGTTAGTACCAGCATGGCAAAGGCACTGTATTTGATTTTTAAGCAATCTATAACATATGGTGAGGTGTATCAGAGCACTGGAAAACAGCATATGTTGTGCCAATATATAAGAAAGGTAGTAGTAGGAAGATTTGGGAAATTATAGGCCAGTTAGCTTAACATCTCTGATTGTAAAAGTTTGGAAAAGTTATACTGTAAGATCATTATAGAGAAATATTGGAAAAATAACAAGTACATTTATGCACTCTCAGACGGTTCAGGAAAGAGCTAAAGTCATGTCAGACAAACCTTTTAGAATTTTATTGGGATACATTACTGACTGCATTGACCGCGGGGAGATCCAGTTTGATATTATATATTTGACTTCAGCAAAGCTTTGATAACGTTCCCCCACATAAGGACTAATGAAGAAGTTATTGGCAATGTGGTACATGGTTGGATTTAAAGGAGTGGTTGTGAATAGAAACAGTTTGTACAAACTAAATGGCGAATAAGTCATCATGGAAATTGATGAAGAATTGTGTCCCACAGGGTTCATTGCTGGGGTCACTATTGTCCTCATATATATAGAAATTTTTAGGCCAGCGGGCGCAAATGTAATCTTTCTAAGTTTTGCAGATGATATCAAAATGGGCTACCTCAGTAAGGCATAATGATGAATTGTATAAAGATTCAAAATGGACTGATAACTTCTGGGTGGGCAGCATAGGTTCGCCAAATTGAATTTTATTCGCCAGGATGACATAGAAAAAACCCTTTTGTTTCTTTGGATATATATATATAGGGTTTGGATTAAAAAAAAACGTGAGACTACATTCAAAGAGTGATGGATTCAATTTTCAGAGACCTCCCGTTTGTTTTTACATATCTGGATGATTGTCTTATCTTCTCTACTTCAAAAACTGAACATGAAAATCATCTCAAACAAGTTTTCCACCTTCAAGAAAACAGATTCAAAATTTTGTTGGAAAAGTGTGAATTCTACCAGACTTCACTAACTTTTCTCAGTTACAAACTCTCTTCGGAAGGATTGACACCTACAAATAAAAAAAGGGAAGCAATCACAACTTTTTCCCGTCCATCAGATTCAGCTTCACTTTGAAGATACCTCAGAATGCTAGGGTATTACAGAAGATTTATCCCTAATTTTGCTAAAATTGGTTTCCCACTCTCAGAGAATGCAAGATTTCACCCTGAAGATAAGTCCATCAGTTGGACTCAAGAATAAATAACATCTTTTCAAGAAACTAAGGCATTTTCTTTACCAAACGTAACTCACATACAATTAGTAACAGACTGCATCAGACATCAATAGCAGCAGGTTTACACCAGATGGCTGATGGCCAACCTATTCCCTTCGATTTCTACAGCAAGAACTATTCTGCATTTGATAGAGAACTCTTAGTAGCATACTATTCCGTGCTTCATTATAAACATATGTTGGAAGGAAGAACAGTCACACTTTGCACAGATCACAAACCATTAGTCTCAGCTTTCTATTCCAAGAATCCTGCCAAAAGTGATTTACCTCACCAAGGTTACTCAAATAAAAGTTTTAACTACTATATGAATGGGGATTGGCCTGAGCCTTTGGACCAAGAAAAAGATTTAGGTGTGATTATAAGCAGTAATTTGAAAGTAGCTAATCAATGTTTGGAAGCAAGAAATAAAGCTAATAAGATGCTAGGTATAATAAATCGCAATGTGGTTTACAAAAGCAAGGAAGTTTTAAGTAATAGCTATGTTAGGCCAGTATTAAAGTATTAGGCACAAGTTTGGGCCCCTTATTTAAGATATGCTAGAGGGATAGTGCAACACAAAGCAGCAAAGATGATTTCTAGGTTTGAGGTTAAGAGCTATGAGGAGAGGCAGAAGGAGTTAGGAATATTTTGTAGAAAGGTGATTTCTCAGAGGGGACATGATACAAGTCTACAAAATATTTACATCTATTGGTATTATGGAGACCAATAAATTCTTCATAGTAGACCACGTATAGGAGACCAGGGGCACAGGAAGAAAATTAAGAAAGCATTCATTCAGTAATAGGGTTGTTAATTTTTGGAATGGTTTGCCACAGGAGGTTAAGTATGACTTGATTGCAATAATTAAGAAAGTATTGGATAGGCATATGGATAGTTTGGGTATCATATAGTATATTTTGACTAAACGAAATTGGCAGGTTTTTAGTTACAGTAGTTATCAATGTTAAACTGTATGTTAAAACTATAAAGCTTGTAGTGTGGCTAGCATATACAGTACTTTAGCTATAATTTTTTGTTTTAGTTGTAGACTTTTTGAACACAATGCAAGTTATTGACAAGTCCTAGGGTGCTTTGTGGGTTTGTATGAGCATGTTTGGTGGTTGATTCTATTGGCTTGACTGGGACAGTCTCGATAGGCCCATGTGGCTTCTTATTGTCTCTCTATTTCTAATGTTCTAATAACATATTAGTCATAGTTTTATAACATTCTCTAACTTCAGAAAGGTAAAGGTAGTTTTATAACTTCTTTAAATCTTCAGAAAGGGATGAGGATTCAGGAAAACCCCCTCTGCATTAATTGTGCTGTTATTGTTTGTATGCTCCATTATAAAGCTTTACTGTTACTATTTTACATGTGGTGCTAAATTTATTTAATGTTAATCTGCGTAATCCAAAAAAGACAAATCGCCTCAGGCTAGATTAGACACCTCAAGACACCTCTGTACACCTAAGGTACCAAAGGTACCAAGATTCTCAACTTTGCAGATCCAGGTATTAGATACATTTATCTAATACTTGGGTATACTTTGATGTATTCCTATTAAGTTGGATTAAATCAAAACATCCCAGAATAATTGCTTAATTTAATCATCAGTCCATAATTTTTTTTTTTTTTTTTTTTAATAAAAGTTCACACCTCACGGGCATAGCCCTATTCAAGGAGGGGAACTTCTCTAGGTAATTTCTACCTAGGATCCGAACTAGGATTCGAACCCGCGACCTTGCCATGCGACTCCGTCGCTCTACCGTCTCTACCGTCTCTACCATCTACTTAAGGATACTGTAAGGCTTTTGCCTAATAGGGTTTAATAGATTATGTCATTCTTATGGTAAGGCATATATTAAATTTTAGATTACTTTGTTAATTTTTTTTTAGTAATTATTTAAGGTTTTATCATCACAATATATACATTTGATTGCAAAAAATCCTACAGTCTAAAAGTTGAAAGTTAGATTTGCAGCCTTTGCACTGCCAATTGTAGTTGATACTCATACCACATTGACTTTTAGAATTTAGGCTTAATTGTTTAATAAAAGTAAAATAAAGTCTGCAATTATTATTCTAAATTTCAAATTAAAGATGAGTTTGAAATTTTTATGAAGAAAATTCAGCCTGACACTCCAATACCAAACTTTTACTTCACATTGAATACCATTTATTATGAGAAATTTTTCTTAAAGTTATTTTAATATTTATTTAATGTAACAGTATCTAGACAAATGATGAAAACTAAAAGATGTACTAAGCACATGGTAAGTGATTATTGAACAATACCAGCAGGATGTGATCTCAAAAGCATCCAGATGTTTTGAAGATCCTAAGAGAAAAAGTGATTTTTTTAGCATCAATCCACAAAAAAAGAAAAACACACTTCTTCTCTTCTCTCCTTTAGATTACAGTAATTTTTAATTTATTTCTCAAGTATTTGGCTAGACCTTGCCAAGGCATTTTTCAAGGTCATTTAATAACTAGATTGATGTTAATAAATGGTATTGATTTTTTTTAAAGGTTTGGAAATGGATTAAAAATGGTAACAAATATTTTTTTATTTCCAAGTGTATTAATTTTTTATAGGCCACCATGTTAACATAGTGTTATATTTTCACTCTGCAAATCATTCTTATTCTGATCATTATTTTTAATTATAAATTTGATACATTCAGATTTTAAAACTCTGTTGTTGTAAAAGTTATAAATATTTCTATGTGATTATGGACAGTTTCAGTCATTTTCCTTTTGCTTTTCCATAATTTACAGATTTTGAAATTATTTTTGAAGCACTTCTAAATCAGCTATTTCGTCTAATTGTTAGTCTGACTAAATTTTTAACCAACTGTGGTAATTACTTCACCAGCCTCTCTTCAACGCAATTTGGTCCTAATTAATTTCTCAGTATTCAATGCTTATTTTATCACATGTTTCTCTTAACATAAAAGTTAGTTGAAAATCTCACTAAAAATTGTATCCTGTTGCACTTTTCTGGACAATCGATTTGCAATTAGTATGACATCCTCTTTCTTCATTTTCTCAACTCTTAATATAGATACTAAGATCTCTCTTCCCATTATTTTTTATTCAATCTACAATTTACAATCTTTCTCTCTAAGTTTTTCTTCCCCTTTGCAGTTATTGGAATTGAAGACATCTTTCTTGCGAATGTTTTTCGTGATTAGTTTCATAAATATTATTGATAACTCCTTCGGGCAAAAACACCCTTTAGCATTCGGAGTTTATCATTGTGAGTCGATGAACCTCCTTCTATTCTCATTTGGTGTTTTATCTGCCATAATCAATATCCAATCTCTTCCTCTTGCTCTGTAAATTTCTGATGTGTATTTATCTTATGCTCCCATATTCTCCGAGATGTGTTACCCGTCCACTATAGAGTCCAATTTGGAGTATTTAATTTTCTCCTTTTTCTGTACTTATTTTATAATATTTACAGCGTGTACAATCATGTTTGCGGCTTGCTTTAATGTTAGTAAGGTGTTGCTAATTTAACTCCTCCCATTCATTGAAATTACGACTATCTTTATCCTTTCTTCCGTCTTCATAATTTCTTCGTTTAGTGGCGAATCCTCTTGACGTGTTTCACTTTATTCAACGCGCTTGGTGATTAATTTTTGGTGATCTTACTAGAATTTGTTTTTCTTATCGTGCAATCTGTTATATACTCGCGCAAACTAATCTCTGGCCGGTCCATCTTATTTTGTAGAGATACTTCTGTCTAATATCCTTTTTTTTTCTTATGATCTAGTTATTTTTGTATGTCAATTTTTTATTCTCTCTAATTGCTTATGGTGGATTGCGTTTTGTCTCATTCGACACTGATTTCATATTTAAGATATGCAGAACTATCTCTTTTCATTTGCTCTTTATTTTTATGAGTGGCACAGCGCGTTATTGTTTTACCTCTCTCTTGGTAGTAAACAAAGAGCACTTTGCGGCTTTTGCCCTAGACGCTCCAATTCCCACATAAACACAGACAGATATTCTTCCCTTTTCTTACTGAAATGACTAGCTCCTTCCATCTATCTACCTATTCAGAAAAGTCGGTAGTGATATCATTCGAAAAGGCTTCTTCACACGGGAGAATTGCCTCTGTTAGCTTCCGATGTCTCTATATATTATTTACTTATATATATTTATTCTCTTTTGTTATTTCGTTAATAACTGTTTTTAGTATCATCCTAAAACCACTTGTCATCGTCACCATTATGTCCATTCCGTGGCGAGTTCTAGAACTTTTATTTATCTGTTTATTATTGGTTATAGGTATGTATGATTATTATGTGCTATTTTTGATATTCGAGTTGGATCATTCTACTTATTTCATCTATTACCTTAGAATTATTGATTTTTATGCACTTCTCTATTACTCATTATTACTTATTTCATATATGTTTCTCCCTTGGTGTAAAAACAAATATCAATATTCCTGATAAACTATCAAACAAAAAATCCATATGTATAGATGGTGTAGTGTTGATAGTAATGCGCGTTATACTTCTAATATCGAGCAGTTGAGCGTAAATATGAGTCACGATTCTGGGTGAAGAAGGCTGTGTGCTCCCGGATCGGCACCTCCTCTCGCTGCACCATCGACCCCAGAGACTGTATTGTATCATGAGATCGTTTGACTTACAGTTCCTTGTTTATTTGTTTATTATCATCCATTGATCGCGTAGTTCAACATTAAATATCATAAATACCACCCATCGCCCCCTTTATTTTAATTAGAATACCTCATCTTATTAATAGTCGAAAATGTGACGTCAGGTACAGATGCGTATGGAGCTGCCTTGCATTCTTGCTCTGTTGCGACGCTAGGTAGTTACTGAGACATAATCGCGTTCGATATGTTTAACTCGATGGGAGAACAGCGTGTTGTTCTAGTGAATAAACTCGTCCAAAACCCATTTTATTACCGCAATCTTTGTCCTCGCGACTCACTCCTTCCATTCGTGTATAAACATAACGTATCGCGCTTCCATAGTCTTAAGATTTAAATAATCAATGCTGTATTACTCAACATATCTTTAAATAACTTTACTAATATATATAACAGTTCTGTATTAATTGTATGACATTTGATATACGGTGAATCTAGTCATTTTCGCATCTAAACATATCATCAGAATATTCTCATATTCTATATGTATTTTATATACAACTCAGCCTATTATTTTTGAAGCTATGCGCTTGTGAGTACAGTTATTATTATCGTAGTTCTGGATATTTAAAGTCTATCGTAACATTATGCATTCGTCTATAATGTTGCCTTCAACGAGAATCGTGCGAGCCAACATTACCGATCTCGAATACGAATATGACTAACAATGGAGCGCCAACCATTAATATTGTCGATGTTCATACTAGTGTGTTTCAGACTCCTCATGTATTCTTACAATGATTCTCCTATAGATCTTTACTTTCGTCTCTGCGCGAGAGAGTCTGCTCTATCTTGTGAAGAGAGATAATTAAAATAGAAGTTATTACGGGAAGGAGCATCGCATGTTTAATCTGCTCAAAGCAATCAACAAAGTTGTTTAGTTTCTTCTTTCGGTCTGATGTGAGTGGAACGATTGGGAGACGACGCTCTGCGATGCTATTACTTGTTTTCTATTTTTTTCTGATGAGATGCGCGTTTTTGCTCAGTTCTAGTTGGGAGAAGTCCTTCGTCAATATATTTTGTCTATCATTCTTGGGTGAACTGAAGAGAATTCAATATTACCTTTTCTTTCTAGCACTACCTGCGTTAACGGAGTGTCGTATTTGACCATTAAGCAGGTATTGTATCCAGCACCCAGGTAAATACAAAATGAATAAAACGTGTAACTAATAGAAAGTACTATCGACCTCGGACTTCTTCGATAATCAGTATTTTACACAACTTTGAGAGTAGCATAACGATGCATTTCCGAATAATATCCTCCTCCTCGCGACTACGTTAGCCCCAATTTGCCTTTCTTCTGAAGAACATGCATAAAAGGCTGCTGTAAAGTACATATATGGAATAAATCTGAAGCTGGGTACGCGTCAAAAGCTTATGCGGTGCAAAATTTTATTGATGATATTGCATTATAGCTGGGCGGCACCCCTAACCCATGTGTGCTGGATTGCAATACACCCGACAAATGTTTGTCAGCTTAAATTGTTCATTTTGTACAGCAGACGAACCTAAACACCCGCAGTCTCTCCGTAATATTTAAATACTAGTAACTACAATTCTACTTAGTGGGTGTGGTAAAATTAAGTGGAAAATCAAAATTTTCATTTAATTGAATAATTTTCTCAATAACAATTATTTATATTGATTGGCATAGGTATGTAATTTTTCCTAGATTATAAATATAAAACATACTACTCTTATATTTAGTAGTTTATTACGATGATCGGTATTAATTCTGGTTGCACTAGGGAAGGTATTGGATGTAGGTATTATACTAGTATTACTATATATATAAACTGATTTCCTTTAAAGTTTAAGAAATAAAAGTCGTTACTCCTGGTTACGATTTTTTATTTTCTCTTTTGTATTTATTTTGACGGTTCATTTATTGTCCTCGACAACTAACTGAATCAGTAATCTATTTTCTGCGTCAATAACTTTTCTCCGTTACTATAACTCCTTCTAAAAGTTAATACGAAAGCAAAAAACAATCACTCTATCTTCGCTTTTAAATGCAATTCATGATGTTATGTCTTAAGATATCTAGATCTTCTGAAAACATTGAATCTTTTCATAAATCTATTGCTTATTCTTTGAGGTTTTGTGTCATTTTCATACTGTTCGTTATTTTCGTTTCATGCTTCGATCTGTTTAACTCATAGTACTGATTAGTCTGTATGCGAGGCGCCATTTGGTGAGTGAGTATATATAATCTATCGATGTATATCGGTTCTTTTTTTTGAGAGCGCTCTGCTGTCTCGCTGCTATGTAAGTTTATTTTTGTTTCTTCGTATATATATTCGTTAGATGTAACTTGGGTACTTTATGTTTGCACGACTTACTCTCTATAGAAGGCGAACACGACTAATACTTACTCATATCTCTCGTTGTCATTCGATTAATGTGTTTTATGTGAGTCTCTCATCCCGTTTTCACTTCATGTGCGCTGAGTGGTTCTACTCATATTTGAGGAATATTATAACTCATTATTTCGTATTTATGTCACTGATTCGCGACGTCTCCAACAGATGGTAAGATGTTTCATATTCATCCGATGTGGATAGACTATTCGCGTTGTCATTCCTTGTTAACCCTGTAATAGGTTTTTTGTTGAACGTTTTGTTTCGGAAAAAAGATACGATCCGAGCCCTTTTCTTCACAACTCGCACTGGACGCCGTACTTAACCCAAACGCCCTATAATAATTTAGAGTATGAATGGTCTAGCGCCATTAGCGTTTAATAAACTACATCCCGGATGATATTTTCTACTGCGTAATCTACTGCGGCTACTTTTTCTGACCAAGCATGCAATAGCTCTATACGCCTTTGTATCTTACATACCCTTAATTCTTAAAACTCTAACAACGATGGTATTGACTTTGTCAATTAAAACGATCGCGCGTGAACATTAGCTGGTAGTGTTTTTTAGTCGTAGATAAAATAACACTTTATCCGAAAAATAACACTTTGTAGCCATACATTCAACGATCGACACGTAATGTCAACTCAGTGAATACTATCTCCTGACGTTGAGGTTCCCAAAACAGCTTTTCCTAACTCTTTAATCGACTTGCGATAAAAATGTCCTATCGTCTTGCGTACTTTCAACTAAAACGTCATTGATCGCTCATATGTTGATAACGCATTGTGTCTGGAAAAAACATAGTTAGCGAAAATTCTCTATGATCGAGTACAATGCCGGTACGATGGTCGATCTCCTGAATATCTCAGTTTTAAACATAAAAACGGCAACTCCATACGATTCGCAAACTACTTCTGCTGCAGATAAATAGTGACGGTTATCAGATACTATTGGCACGATCGATCACCGCGCGCACTATTATTATCGCCTACATCATCATTCCGTCTTATAACAAAATCCAGTTATTCATTCATTTTTAACCCGTGCACCATACTCCCGCATCTATCCGATCGCTCGCGAATACATAATCGCTTGTTATAATAAGACCCGGCATTGTAACACGATAGTAGAGAGTGTTTCTCTCTAACAATTTTTTCCGGACCTATTAGAAGATATGTTGTTCCCGCTTTACTCCTTATCTTTAAAAGGAACACTCCAATATACAACGACATTTTAAAAAGGATATTCTCGTCGTCTCTCGTTTTACCCAAAAACTCTCGCTGTAGCACTGTTTTATGAAGTCTGTATAACAAAAACGAACTATTCGAATTGATCATTTTACATTATAATTCTCATGAAATCGATTCGCTAGCTTTGCGATAATACAATTTATCTCTTCCATCCCGCCTCCTCTAGCTCAGTTCCGGTCAGATGTATGATTGATCTACCGAGGTTTTCTCGAGCTAGTGCCTATAGGTTTGGTGGCGTAAATTTGATGCTCCTGACTCTTGTATTCGTATCGTCTAAATATATTGATAATTATCGCCAGATTTCCTAAGTTCGTCTCTGTCAAATCATTTCTATAAGTTTTGATTGTCTTTTCACGTATGGTTAGACCTAGAGTTCTTCGTTTCTGATAAAAGGACTCCATTGGTCGACGTGCTTATTCCCGACCTTATAAGTTTATATGACTCGCACCTTCGTTCATTGTGAACGTCGTCTCCTAGAGACTTTATTTATTGGCTTCTTCCTTATGGGACCTTAAAAAGTTCTAAGTAGAAAAATCTACACTAGGAATCAGTACAGATCAAACTAAGCGGATTAATCTTCGAACTATTATTACCCGCTTCAAAATCGTCATTTTGAGAACGTATCTTTTTAACTAACAATATTTGATGGTCCTACACAAATATTTCAGAGTCTTTTTCCTGAATGTACTTGATATTTGCACATTTAAGATCTCAACTCGTCCACGTAGTTAAAATATCTATCTATTATGATAAAAACTTTAAATATAATACAAATTATTGCAGTCGACTATCCCCCTTAATTATATTTGAATATATTTTACCCAATTTTTACCAATGTAGAACATATAGCTGAGCAGAAACTATTTTCACTAAGAAATAAGAAAACTTTTCTGGAGCGACTTTGACTTAGTTTCAAATTCTTACGAAGCTGTCCTAGACAACTCCCGAAATAGTCTTTATCGATTATAACTTGCTCGTTAAGTTCGATTATTCTATATACAGACACCACAATGTTCGTGTTGTATTCAAAAAATAAATTTCTATTTTTTGCATCATGGAAATGCTCTGATTCTAGGATTATTTGTTAACTTTGCTGTCTGTCAACTCTTTCCCCTCTGCTCGCACCGCCTCGAGCTTAATTTTGATTAGTTTCTTTTGTTGATTATATACGATTTAATATCTATTATTGATTAGATAGGCGAATGATAAGATTATACTCTCAATATTTTGTTCGACTAGCGTAACATAAGTTATATGATATACCCCGACACCTTTATTCGAACTAATTTACTGAGAATGCACTTACACATATAGAAGCTTTGGATATATATAAATTCTGACCTGTGTTGTACTATAACGTGAGGAACAATGACGTTCATGCAAGCTGGGACGCGGATTATATACTGGCACTACTATTAATAAATATGCATAGAAATCTTGTCACAATCGTAAAAAGACTCTCATGTCTGATCATTCGTTAAAAGATAATCTCAAAAATAAATGCACAGATCTCTATCTCGTGCGCCCAGACTTGATACAAAGGCGCCTCCCTCCTCCGTGTTTCTCTCGGTAGTGAATGACACCATCAATTTATACCGAAAATGAATAAGATGTGGAGAATTTTACTTGTTTGTCTACGCGATCAGTTGGAGAGCCTTTTCGAGCATCTTCTCTTAGGAACTACGCTTATCTATGAGACCGACTATTCAGAAAACGCTATTGTCATCTCTCAACGCTTAGAGAAATATTTAACGATATATTTCTCTAATTTTTTTGACTAAGTGCTTTTCCTCAAATTCCCTCGACATTTCACGAATACCATATATATTTGTAACGCCGGCTTTGAAGCGCTTAGTCTTTCCACTTTAGAACGCCTATCATTACTTCGAGGATAAACGAAAACTCCGCTGTCAGCGAACTATTTTGCTCCAGGAAGTCATCTACGTCCAATTACCGCGAGAAAAGAGGATGAAACCAAATCGTTATATCTAACATCATAATATTTTCACTTCCATATTATAAATAATTTCTTTTAAGATATTGTAATTATAATTATATAATATATTTTATAAGCAAAAGTCAATTATGAGCGTATACGTGTTTTTTCCACCTCACCTCTCTAAAAGAAATTAATTCTATTTTTTTTTCTATAAAAAAACTAACCCTCTTGAAATTGCTTTAATCTTTCAATAAGTTTTATATTTATAACAATCTTAAATATTTTATATTTATTCTTTAGCTAGCCCCTTACAACAAATATTTTCATATAAAACGGGACTTTTTTTGATTTTGAACTCAAATAACTGTGAATCTTCTCATTTCCATTTTATAAATAGCTATTTCTTATTTACTACTACATCGAAAGTATACATCCAATATATTATTTTCAAAATTTACAACGTCTTCAAAATTTTCTTATATCCTTTCATATCAAATAGTGTGAGTCGCCGTCGCGCTGTCGACACATTCCATTTCATTCACCTGAACGCTTTCGGAACTAATTCAATAAACACGAAGCGCACGCCATAGTAAAGGAACATCCAGAGTGCGTTTCTTTCTCAAGCCTCTCGCTGCTCGCTGTATATATTAATTTTTCCAAAACAATGGTCTCTTGGGTTACATTACCTACTGCGTATACGTAAGCACTTAGAAATGATGGATTTCATGTTCTGATAGTTTTAGGTAATGATTTCTATCAGTTTTCTACCTGTTGGTATAGATTCCGAACCCTGAAATACATTTGAGATCTTATACACCTCCAAAGAAAATTTTCTCCATCGAATCGGAATAGACGTTCTCGACCTGTTATGTGGAGCATGTTTCTGTGCTTATTTTAATCTGTCTTGGTAGTTGAAACAGAGTAGCAGGATCCGTAAGCCTTATTCACTATCTATATCCTCTCCTGGACGTCCTGCTACTTTGTGCTAAACAGCCCTTCACTAATTACACTTATCAGCGAGTTGAGATTCTCTACGTCCCAATAGCGTTAACCATCCCGTCCCATTTACTGCCGATATACTCGGCTACTTTTCTGGCCTAAGATTGAATTAACGCCTCATACAGCTGTATCTGAACTTATCCTCTTAATAATTTAACTACTAAACCGATCGGATTGAACTTTCAATAAAATCGGCATAAGACGGTGATTAATGGGACACGTTTAACTCTGATTAATTTGACAACTTATCCATAATCCACGGACCTCGACGTAATGACACGCGAGGTGAAATATCATCGACGTGCAAAAGCTGTCCTAATTTAATACGGTTTTTGGCAATAAAACTGCTTGAGATGCATGTACTATCCTGCAAATCCAATGATTTTATATAGTGACAATCTGATTGTTCCCGGCGTAAAAAAAGGTGCGATAACTCATAAGAGACTTAAAAGCGTCTGAATGGGCGTCTTGACTTATTCAGTCTTTCTCTTATAACATAAAATAGCTAAGACGTAACTGAATCATAAATACTACTCTGCAGGCAAAGTAAGAAGTGACTGATATCACATTACATCTGTGCGAGCGATGACTACCGTCAGGAAATATTACGTTAGCTCATCTTATTGTTCTTACATCATTCGATAACAAGGCAATCGCATAAACTGTTTACACGTTACCATAATCCCGCAATCAACAGACGTTTGATATACTACTATATGTCACTTGCTGTGTCCTAACGTGAAGAGCCCCGCAATTATAAATCGAGTCAGGTCAGATTTATATTCTTTTAAATTTTCTGGACCGTATATACAGGATTTGTCGTTTCTCGCAGTTTCTTACCGTCGTGATAAGAATAACTTAAAAAGACGAAGATTTCCAACAGACCATTGTCGCTCGTGTTCTGTCGTTTAACCAGAAAACTTCTCGCTAGTAGCTCGTTATAGCTCTTGAAAATAAAAAAAGTTATTGATTTATGGACATTATAATATCTGATGAAGGGATACGAAGACTGGCGAAAATTTTTAATACCATCGCACGCTCTCATTCGGTAGTACATTAACCCTGATTTTACTGACAATATTGCGTTGGAGATATATTTTATTTGATGAATTTTTATCTGTTAGCAGATCTATATAAGATTGATCAATCACCTCCAATGTTAATTATGTCTCTGTCGAGAACTACATTATTTTTAACGAGTTGAACCGACTTTCGTTGGAAAAACCCCTTCCATGTTCTTACTCAAAATATCTATACATCGACGATCTCTACCTTCATTACACTTCTGAAATTATCATATCTCATGTACTGTTGACTTATATACTATACTTTAGAGATGAACTCTTTTTTCCTCTACACTTACATAAGTTCGAACAGTTAGAGGACCAATTATGCTGCGTTATACTCTTCGAATCTAACGAATCACACGATAATGTATACGATTTCTTAATCTCTAAATTTCATGTACTAAAACTCTACACATTCTTCTTCGCGTGCGTTTTTTCATATTTTATAATCGTTCACTCATATATAAACTAATTTTATTTTCCCGATAAATACTTAATATTAGGACGTAAGTTGTATTATTCACTGCGCGTATCCCCTAATTATTGTAGAACATGTTTTCCCAATTTCTTAATCTCAATTTTGAATCATTTAGGGTAAGAAAGCATTTTACTAATGAGTATAGATTTAATCTTCTCTGGTTATTAGACCATATAATCAACCTGCTTTACCTCTAATGAAGCTCGAGAACTCGACAGATTAGATTTTCATTTATCATGTATCTTTTGCGATATTTTTTACGTGAGAGCCGCACGGGTTATCAAATAAATAAAAGCCTTTTTTTTGCATCCGGGAATATGCTCGTAGCTTACGAGGATGATATATGCTAATCATTTTGTCGGTCACTCCCTATTTCGAGCGCCATTCTATTCCTCTCGAGCGAATTATGCAATGCCTTGGCATAAGACAACTTTAAAAAACACAACTATAAATACTAAAAACTTTTTCGATCAGAAGATGGCTTTTTTCGAATTACCCGAAATGTTATATCGAGATGAAATCAAATACACTAATATAATAGACTTGATAGTAAATTTGACGTGTATCAAACGGAGAACGTCTCATCAAATGGCGGATTAAAACGGCATCTAGTAAAATGCAAAGAACTTTATAGTGCGAAAAAAATCAATACTTTGAAGATTTCTGTTGAACATCGTAAAAACAAACGCCACAAGTATTTCTCGTGCGCTATAGAGTATAACTAAAACGCGCCTCCTCCTTCTGTTTCCGGATGGTCTTGAACCATCGATTATGAAGAACGAAAAGGAAGATGGGAGGAATTTTTTTATTGTTGTCACGCGTACCGGAGTGAGCTTCCTGAGCATCTTCTTCATATTAAAGTACGTCCATATAATCTCGGATTCCTTAAAATACGGCTGTGAGTTGTCCTATCTCCTCTTCTTAGTATAAAAATATAGATGTGTAGTCGATTGAATTTTTTTTGATAAACGCTTTTTCAAATTCTCCGAACTATTCACGTGAAGACAGACTACCTGTCGGCGTGTTTAAGGAGCATATGACTTTCACCTTAGAACGGTCCTATCAGTCTACTCGAGGATTGGAGCTAGACGACAGATGTTGTTCGTGCGGCTACTGAGTTCAGATACAACTCCGCTCGCGCCGATATGATTGACGCAGTGAACGAATAGAACAGTAGAGGGGAATACAGTAAAAGTTGCTAATTCATTACTCATTGACAGTATCAATAATTGTAAATATCAGTACTTAATTTTATAATTACAATGAACGTAATAGGCGTGCGGATTATGCTGTTTATTTCTCACTCAATCTTTTAAGTGTATAGATACTTAAATTTATTGCATTGTTTGCTACAAGTAGAAGTACAAAAACTGAACGATTTGTTCCAGAAATGTAGCTACGTCCTTCAGAAATATCTTTACTCCTATTCTAGGGGAAGGTTTACGTGGTCAGCGGTCGCGTTCGCTAAGAATCTCACTTATGATTCCGGCTGCCTCGAACGTACAATATCACAGTAGCACGCTGAGTCTGATCTAATTTAAGAATGAGAGACACCTCGCACGGGCCGTCTTTGAGCGATCACCTAGCGTCTTGGCGTAGAGCGTTTTTGCTTTAGCCGAAGGATAAATGCGAACAAATTTTTTGCTCGTACAGAACCATATCTCTATACGGAAGCAGCTAAATGTGTGACGACGTATACGCAGATTTGGTAATTATCTGATGCGAAGTGCTATTGCTATCGTCTTTGCACATACGATAAACTTTGGAACGTCGTATCGATCTACAACAAATCAAATGTCCATTCTGCTATGATACGTCTTCTTTGATTCTGTGTGATAAGGAATTTGAGCTCTCGCTAAAATAGGAGTCGACACGAAGGAGCTTCGTCCCCATTTCGTCCATATCTCCGGCTTCGAACTGTCTGTCACGTTAAGACGCCCTACTTAGATAATTATCCGAGTATGCGGATTCCTAAGCCGTTGAGGCAGTTATCTATCCCGCTTATATGCCTGTACGCGCCGTATATTTACGCGAGCCAAGTTTCCTGGCCAAGCTGCAATAGCGCGACACACGTATCTGGAATACCCTTAATAATTTAACCATACAACGATTGTTCTAAATTTCGATGAAACCATCGGGAATGAACCTACTTTCAAAATAAAAGTGCCTTACAAAATGAACTTACCACTAACGCGCAATGAACGAGCTGAATATAATTGACCGTCATGAAAAGCTTTTCCAAAATCTAATCGACTTTGAAATAAAATGTCTGATGTCACACACCTTTCTCAACGATTCATAACTGACCATAGTCTGCGGACAAAAAACGCGTTGCGCAAAAATGAGAGAGAAATTTGACGCGGGATGGATGCTGTCGC
>JABUQX010063545.1:20000-25057 GCA_015478945.1 Trachelipus rathkii | reverse complement strand
CGGTGCCGGGTTAGTAAACATTCGTTTAATAATACAATATCATTACTGTTCACATAACTGATTCTTTCTATCATGTACATTGCATTGCATTCTTGCAAAGATGAAACCGCTTTTTCTAAATGCTTGAAAACTGACATTTATATTTTCAAATCTCATTTTTCTTTTTATAAACGTCCTAACTAAAATAATTTTTTTCCCAAAGTTGAAACATGCATATACTATATTTTTATTTTACAGGTTTCATTTTACATTTATACTTTGTGTTTAATTTTATTATTATAATTTTTTTTTTCATTTGTAATTTTTTTATTTTTTTATTTTTATTTAAATTTATTTTCTAACTATTTTTTTTATTTTACATTTTACTTTGTGTTTAATTTTTTGTAATTTTTTTTTTTAATTTACTTATTTAAATTTTATTTTTTTCAAACTTTATTTTATGTCATTTTACATTTATACTTTGTTTTATTTTTATTTATTTTTTTTAATTTTAATTTTTTAATTTTTTATTTTTTTTATTTAAATTTATTTTTCTAACTTTATTTTTTATAAGTTTAATTTTTTTGTATTTTTTATTTTTTTTATATAAGTTTTATTTTACATTTATACTTTGTGTTTATTTTCTTATTTCAATTCCTTTTTAGTTTTAACTTTTTTTTTTTTTATTAAATTATTTTTTAACTTTATTTTTTATGTTTAATTATTTTAATTTTTTTATTTTTATTTTTTTTTTAAATTTTTATTTATTTTTTATTTATTTTTTTATTTCCTTTAAGCATTTGTTTTTACGAATTTTTTTATGCTTTTCATGTTTAAAACGTAAAATTACGTTTTTACATACCTTAAAGAAGTAACATCAGTAAATCAAACCACCCTTCCCCACTCCATCCATGATCCATTGATCTATTGATCTATTGATTCTATCGATGCTATTGATCTATTTGATCCATTTCTGCATCTATTCGACTTATTGATTCTATTGATCTATCGAATCTAATTGATTCAAAGTCATCATTTTTTTATAACATAACACAAAACTTTTATTTATTTTTGTTTTATTTGCTTTAAACATTTTGTTTTTACTAAAACATTTTATGCTTTTCATTAACTCAGGTTTATAACGTAAAAAATTTTGCATTTTTTCATACCCTAAGCAGTAAATCAGTAAATCAAACTACCCACCCCACCTTCTCCACCCCAGCCATGATCTATTGATCTATTCATCTATTGATTCAAGTCATTTTTATATAACATAACACAAATAAATTCTTTGAAAAAATTCCATAGTAAATTTTAAAATAACCTATCAAAACCTATCATAACCTATACAACATACACACACACACCTACACCTACACACACACACACACCACACACACACACATGAATAAACTGCTAACTTTATCAAAAGTTCCATACTTAACCAACAGTAAATAGCTTACATTGCATTACAAAAGCGTAACCTAAATTCACACTTTTTTAGCATATCCTAACATACCAACTAAGAATAAATGCCACACTCACGAATTACAAAACACACACACCACACACACACACACACACACACACACACACACACACACACACATACAAAACACATATGAATAAACTGCTAAACATTAAGCAAACAAAGTTCCAACTTAACAACAGTAAGTAACTAAACATTACATACAAAACGTAACCTATTCGCACTTTTTTTAAGCATATCTGTAACATGTCAATGTTAAATTTTACATTAAACATAGTAATATTTTTAACAAACATTTATCGTAACCTAACCTAACTATTGTAACGAACTAAGAAACAAATGGCTACAAAACACCACACAACACACACCTACAAACCACACACACACACACCACACACCACACACACACACCACACACACACACACACACGACAAAGATAATACATTTCTATTTTTCAAATCTCGTTTTCTTTTTATAAACGTCAACTTAAATATATTGTTTGCTATATTTTATTTCGTAAGTTTCAATTTAATTTTTAATTTATTTCAAATTTTATTATTTTTTTTTTTTAATCTTTTTTAATTTATTTGACTTAAACATATAGTGTTTTTACCAAAATTTTTATGCTTTTATATGTTTATAACGTAAAAAAATTTGCCTCTTTACACACCCTAAAGCAGTAAATCAGTAAATCAGTAAATCAAAACAACCTCCCATCCCCTCCACTCCACCTACCCCCATCCTGTGATCTATTGATCTATTTGATTAGAGCTCGAACATTTCAGTATAATTTTGGATAAAAACATAACATTAAATCAAGTTCTTTATATCACGATCTCAACGAATATATGCTAAACGCTAACAAAGTTTTCCACACATTAATAACGCTAACCATAGTATAACCTGAACCTAAAAATATAAAGTACAAAAACACAAACTACACATACCTTAAGCACGAATAAAAACTGCTAACATTAACAAAGTTCACACTTAAACAACAGTTAAAGTAACTAAACCATAGCATACAAAAACGTAACCTATTCACACTTTTTCATGCATATCTTTAACATATCAATGTTAATTTTACATTAACATAGTAATATTTATCAAAGATTTATCATATCCTAACCTAACTATTGTAATGAACTACGAATAAATGACACACACACACACACACACACACACACACACACACACACACACACACACACAGGAATATATGCTAACGTAACAAAGTTTTCACATTATAAAGCTAACATACATAACCTGAAACTTAGAATATAATGTACAACGACAAACCTAACATACCTTAAGCACGAATAAACTGCTAACATTAACAAAGTTCCACACTTAACAACAGTAAAGTAACTAACATAGCATACAAAAACGTAACCTATTCACACTTTTACATGCATGTCTTTAACATATCAATGTTAATTTTACATTAACATAGCAATATTTATCAAAGATTTATCATATCCTAACCTAACTATTGTAATTAACTAAGAATAAATCACACACACACACACACAGGACACACAACACACACGGCACATACACAAACACACAGAGGAATATTTGCTAACGTAACAATTTTTCACATTAATAAAGCTAACATAGCATCACCTGAACTAAGAATATAATGTACAACGACAAAACCTAGACATACTTAAGCACGTAATAATACAAGCTAACATTAACAAATTTTTCATAACTTAACAGCGGTTAAAGTAACTAACATAGCATACAAAAACGTAACCTATCACAACCTTTTGTCATGCAATGTCATTTAACATTATAATGTAATTTTACATAGCAGGCGTAATATTTTAGCAAAGATTTATCGTATCCTAACCTAACTATGCTAATGAACTGAGAAAAATGACACGACACACACACCACATACACGCACACACACCACAGACACACAAACGCACCAAATATATGCTAACCTAACAATGTTTTCACATTAATAAAGCTAACATAGCAAACACCTGAACTAAGAATATAATATACAATGACAAAAAAATTAACATACCTTAAGCACGAATAAGCTGCTTACATTAGCCAAAGTTCCATTTACCTAACAACAGGAAGTAGCTGAACATTACATTACAAGCCGTAACCTTTCACCAACTTTTTCAACATATATGAACATATCATGCTAATTTTACATTTAACATGGTAATATTAGGAAAAATTTAATCATAACCCTGTCTAATTACCATACTGACTAACGAATAAATGCTTAACGTACCAAAGTTTTACATTAACACAGTAATATTTTAACAAAAATTCATCATAACCATACCTAACTATCATAATCCTCAATGAATATTTGCAGTAGTGAATGGTATTATAAAACATTAACGCCCCTTGTAAACACCTAACGCTTTCAGGATGTAACCTAAATATTTTTAGCCTTACCCTATTTTAGGACCCCGCCCCCCTTTCAGAAAATATCCAACTTCAAAACTGGTAGATTGGCAACAGCGCATCATACAGAGGCGAATTTGATAGCACTGTAAGCACTGTAAGCACTAGTTGGAGACTTACCCAGAGAGATGCTGAAGACCATCTCGGCGTACCCCGAAGGGATGTAAACGGTCTTTTCCCATCCGAAGTAGCTAGCGCTACTGCTTTACTGCTTTAGGGTCAGTAAAATATGTTTTTATTGAAATGTTTCTTCGCAAAACATAAAAATTTATGACTCATAGCGCAACCCAAAAAATATTTCCGCGTCCGCGTAGTAATATTGCGCCTGCGGGCGCACGCGTCGGTTCCGCGCCGCGCTCGCGTGACTCAGATCCGCGTCTGGAGCCAGACTTCCAGTCCGGCTCCGACTCAGGATCCAGAATTCCAGTCTGGCTCCGACTCAGGCTCCAGAACCAGAGCATACGATGACTCATCTTCTTCTTCTTCTTCTTCTTCTTCAGCTATCTATGTTTTGGGACATATACCTCTTATCAAACAATCCTTCACTGGTACGAATTAAGATTAGTTTTAATCTGGCTTCAGTGATTCGAAGTTGTTTCAGTGAAAAACCTTTATTAAATGTTACAATTTAAGTTCGTGTGTTTAAAGCTTAGTAAAACAAGTAATGTGCGAATATATATAAAAGTATACGATTGAAGAAAAGAGGGATATATATTTATTAATAATATAAATCAATCGGATGTTTCTACTTACTACTACTACTACTACTACTACTACTACTACTACTACTACTACACTACTACTACCCCTATAACGGTTATACGAGTGAAGTCGTGATCCATCGTGATATTTTGTCTTCTTTCTTCCTCTTCATCTTCTTTTTTCTTATCTCTTTTGTCTTCTTATTCTTCTTCAGCTATCTATGTTTTGTGATAACAAAAATCATTTACTTACTACTTACTACTTACTACTACTTACTACTACTACTACTTACTTCTACTATACTACTACTACTACACTACTACTACTTACTATAACCGCTACCTACGCTATAAAATGTTATTACGAGTGAGGTCGGGGATGTATTCGGACTCCTTTTCTTCTTCTTCTTCATCTTCTTCTTTTCTTCTTATTCTTCTTTAGCTATCTATG
>JABUQX010063545.1:0-15000 GCA_015478945.1 Trachelipus rathkii | reverse complement strand
TTTTTCACATACTCGGTGAGCTGATGATTTGAATTTCCATACCTCAAAGATTTTGGTGATATTGTATGCTTTATCAACAGCTAGTTTTAATTTAGTAGGGACATCTGTTGGGAACTCTCTGATTTTCTGGACTCATTGGTATAACGATGTGAAATTGAGGTAATATATTTTAAGATCTCCGTTAGTGGGTGGGTAATAATAAACAAATGGTTCAAATCGTTCAACATACAGAGCCTGGCCTATATGCAACAGTGTATTAGCTGTTTCATTACCTAAATCATTTGCATATTTACCTAAATTTTCAGTTTTTTCTTCATTGTCGAGATTCGTTATATAGCTGACATTACATTTTTTACTGCATTTTATATCATTCACACTCCCATACCCTTACAACATCATACCCTGCATTCTTATAAGCTGCGTAATGCAATATGGTCACTGTAATAATCAAGAATAGAGACCTTTGGATTATCTTTCAAACCACAACCATTAATGTACAACTCTGTATCCAATGCTACATATCTACGGAATAAACATAACTATTTTTTTTTCCCCTTTCGAAACGTTAATTCCGTTCCATCGTTGCCTCATCCGACTTTTACTGTCATCTTTACTTTAAGTTGTCTGAGTGTTACAGAAAAGCATCCCAATCTATAACCTGTGTATTTATATATGGGACTCACATATTGTCCATCAGGTCGTAAAACATATAATTTCTCTTATTTTAAATCTTGGCGTTTCTTTTTTTTATTCGCATTCTCTTGCTACGTGGATATTTTGACTATGTAATTAATTTCAGTGTATCTCATTTGATGATTATCTTTTATCATTGAAAAGTTTCTCTCCATCCTTTCTCGTGCTGATTGGGCGATTAGATTTTTCTTTCTGTAAGTGCTAATCTTGAATAACTTTTGGTAAACACCAAGGATGCTTATTGTACATGATCATTCAGACAATTTTGATTTTATAACATTTCCCTACAACATGGTTTGGAATACTTTTCAAAGCTTGACGATAAATAGTTGTTTTACATTTGTACCAAGTATATTTTCGAACATTCAGCCTTTTTTAATATCGATATTCGGCGATTTTCAATGTCTTTATTACCAGTTTATCATAATTCGCGTTCCTCACCATCATTCAATCTAACATAATATCTTTATCAAGAATACGGGCTTTTGTAATTTATGTGATTTGCTAAAGTTAGGAATAGTAATAGTAATATATATATATTTATATAAATATTATATATTATATCTATATATATATATATATATATATATAGTATATATATATATATATATATATATATATTATATATATATATATATTATATATATATCAGGCATTGGTTATTTAGTAGCATTTTGTCAAGTACAAGACAATATAACATGCTCGTACTGTCTATGAATTGGTTCAAATACAAGACAAATACAAGTACTCTAGAATTTGTTCCAAGTACAGAGTACAAGTACAGTGGCATCAAGTACAAGTTTTTATGTAAACACTTGCATATATATATATATATATATATATATCATTTATATATATATTATTATATAATATATTATAATATATATATATATATATATAGTATATAATTCATCATAAGTCAGTGTTATGATATGGGATTATTAGGCATATCTCATTAATGAACTTGCATGGGTGCGATGGTGGTCGCATGAATGACCCCAACTTCTCTCCAGAGACTGGGTGGGGGGGGTCATGGACGTACATACACCGGAAACCAGAAAAGTAGTAGAAGAATGATGAAGGAAGTGAAAGAAAGTCAGCTTTCTCACCCTTTATTACCTTTTATGTGAGAACTTCGTCGCAGTCCTAGAAATCCATCCTAGAGCTTCACGAGCCGCTAGGGTCGTAACGACGGACCCTACTATTTCTCTTGTCCAATAGGTTGGGTCTTCTTGCCAGGTGGGCAACAACCAACCCCCTATTTAACAAACCCCGCCCATTCCTTCTGGTTATCATCTTTTCTTCTCGCATCTGAAAATCACATTTCTTCTCTTCCAGGCAGGCATTCCTTTACTCGACTCAATCCACTGTTTTCCTTCTTCTCCCCAGCCAGTTCGATTCGCCAGGCACACTCAACCACTGATAACATCCGTTGTAACCAACCGTATCACCGGCATGTCTTTCTACAATGACCAAACCATCTCATACGTCTGCTTCATTTTATTCTCTCATTTACTGCCTTTCTGTCACCACAAATCTCTCTAATACGTTCATTCCTCATTTGTATCAATTCCTTCTCTCATAACACGGTGCATAAGATTGCCGTCTAAGCAATTATACTTTAGATCTATATCTCATTTTTTCCAGACCATAGTCAAGCTATCTACAGCATTTACCACAGGGTAACAATACCCATGCAAGACCGCTATGCAACTCAAGACTCTAGCCCTTTACCATGCATACGCAACGTGATTTAATTGCACCAGCACGCTTAAGTGCTTCCTGGCTCATTGCAATACTTATCCTATTACAACTCTGCATCATCGTTCCTTTCATGCCAGACATGTATCCTAAGATTATCTTAAGCTCAGCGCACTTTTTCAGCTGCTACCATTCTAAATAACCACACGCTGGAGGACTGTCCTCACTCACAGCCATAACCTTACTTTATCTACGTTTACCTTCAAACCCTTTCTTTTACAAACCCTACCAAATTACCAAATCTCTCTACCAATCTTCTGAAACTCTCTGTCGAATTCGCACACGACGCAACATAACCAAATCACCTCTGGATAATACGGTATGTGAACTCACTCTCGTCCATTGCTCCATTCTTGTGATTAGCAACCACGCCATCCCTGCCACTCTAGTTGAGTTGTGTCGGTTGGTTGTGTTGGAGTTGAGGCCTGTACTTCGTAGTCGAATCGGTCCGGAGTCTGGGGCTTGAAAGCTGCCGTGGCGGTACGTTTATCTGGTGCCTCTGATGTGATCGGCTCTGATCGTAGTGTTCAGTTCTAACTTGATCCTTATGGTTCGATGTGCTTGTACGACTATAGAACCCGGGTTGCGTACCGGATGAATAGGATGGCGCTCTTGCGTGTCATCGTACAAGCGCGAAGTACGCCAGTGTGAAGCGCATTTGGGTAGACTGTAGCTAAGTGGGAGGAGCGGGGTTTGAAATGTTAGAAGTAGCCTAATTTGGCTTGGTTGTGGTGGTGATTATCTCAATGTAGGCGATTCTCCGCATACGGGAGTTAGCGAGGAGGGACAGACGGCGGCAGTAAAGGTGGCAGTGTGGGTGATGTAGCGGAAGAGGAGAATACGATCAGCGGAGCGTTGCTAGTCCGGTACCGCACTCCTATGGTACATCTGAGTGACATACGGACGGGAGTTGAATTCGAAGCTATTTGGACTATTGGATGTGTCTACTGGCTAGTCCGGATCGTAATTAAGTCTTCGGAATTGCGAGTAGATTAGGGAATAGCAGTTGAGGGATGCGGGGCAGTGTTAAGCATGAGAGGTGGTGTTTGTGCTCGACGCGGGATTCGATGAGTCTAGGCGTGTCATCGTTGAGCTTCTTGTTGGGGTAGAAAGTTCGGTATCTGGTATCAGTGCGGATGAAGATCAGCTGTGCTGTAGGGGTAGAGGAGAAGAATGAGAGCTCATAGCCCGATGTCATAGTAGAGTCTGGGTCGCGGTTCGGTCAAGCATCAATATTCTTATTTATTTCTGGAACTGTCGATGGGGTATTTTCAGATGCCCAGATGACCTAGGAGCGCTAAGGCATGTGGGGCAATATACGTGCAAATATGAGATAGACCAATGAGTGCAGCATAAGTCAAGTCCCTGTATTTAGGGTCACTGGAAAGGGGCGTGGCCTAGCCGCTGGATTAATCTGGTCAGTAATTTGGTACGGGATCTGAAAGAGATATAGAATTGACCTAGCAAGTCGATATGAGGGACTAGGTTTTCGATGGCGCAGGATTTCGAGCTGTCGGCTGACTGCTTGGGATTTGTGATATGAGCGATTGAATATCGTACAGTGAGCTGGCTTTCGTCACTTAAGCTTAAATAGTCGCTGTTCAGTCTAAGTTGATCTTTCTCAGTCGCGACGCGGTTTGCTTAGACTGCGTTAGTGTTGCTATATAATCTATGCAGGTAGAGTTCAGGAGAAGTTTAACATTCACTTCCTGCTTCAGCCTACATTTCTACTACCCATGGTACGAATCGATGGTAAACTGGGTTCAAGGTGACGCTTGACATTAGCTCCTAATAATCCTATCATTACTACGCTTTTGCAAAATTATAAAATCAGTTTGATTCTGAGGAATATAGTACTTGAAGCTGTTTAGAACGAGGAGATGAAGAACAATTTGCGTCTGTATCGCCTCCGCGGAGTATGTGGAGTCAGGAGGATGCGTTTTAGACTACTTATAGAGGCAATCATCAGATCATAGGCTCGGGTGTGTTTCAATTGTAACGGAAGATTGTGATCCACACGTATCCCGTCGCTAAGACACTGATCTAATTATAACTTGTATCGAAGTGGATGTTGGAGCCCACTCTTGATTGTGGCTGTTTTATACCAATGCGCAGTTCGTATTTTCGAGAGCTCAAAGTAACCATCATTATAGTTATCATCTTCCCTACACTTACACTCAAGTAATCTAATTCCTCCTGAATGATGATATTACTGCTACAGTTTACCGCGTTATCTTACCCCTATACCGCGTATATAAGGATGATTATGCCTCCGCATGGGTTTCGGTGCTAAATGGGATGTGGGTGTGTATCGCATTATGAGTGCATAATGGTGTCTAACGGCAGTGGGTATAGTGTGATGAAAGTACGAGGGACGCACATCCAATCCTAGGCAGGTAGTGTGGCTCAAGAGAATGATTGACTTGACGTTTATATTTTACAGGAGCGGTGTCATACGCCAGTAGCCCAGGTTGGGCTTGCAAGAAGATCAGAGTGATGCGAGAGTGTGATATAGAATGCGGAGTTTGCGATCAGGATATTATATGTAATACTGTTGGTTTGCGGTGGATGAGAGTTGAACTGAGGGTTGAGTATGGGGCTCTGGAGTTAAAGGTAGTAGAATGTTAGGTCGAGATGCATTGCGTGCCTTGTCCATAGATCACTGGAGCGGTCACCTCTCTGAGTTGTTAGGCAGAATGGGGATTTATCAACTATTTCTAAGATCCGATAATCAATATAGTTTATCGTGTCAGGGAGCTCGTAATCAGAGGCTCTTGGGATACCTATAAGGGGACGTTAGGTGAACGATGAGGGTGATCTTGTAGCCATAGAGAAGGATATAATTAGTCATTCGAGCTAATTGGTGTCGATGAGCAAAGGTGTGATAAGTATATATGTATAGTACTTCAATTCAGAGCTTTAATCGCATAGTGAGTATAAACGGTTCTGGAGTGATGCGGATCAAGTACGCCTACTATATATCATTAATATATTAAATATACTATATATATATATATATATAAACATGAAAAATTAATCCCATAAATGGCTTATTTTTCTTCCTAAAAGTACGTCGAGAGATGCCAGACGTTAGCGATCATTGTTAAAAGTGTTAACTTTTGGCAAAGCTACCAAACTCGCGAATTGTTGCCCGATCACAAATACTTATAGGGGAACTTTTCACGTTCCCAAAAGTTGCAAGTAACAAGTACAAGGTACAACTGGGTTTTTAGGATCACTGCACAAGCTACACCAGTCATTCAAGTTCGGGTTGAATGGTGTGGTAGCTGGTCGCCGCGGGAGAATTCAGCGGCCTGTGACGCGGTGTCGAGTAGTGTTTGCTGTTAGGGGAGTGCGCGGTGTGCATAAGGTAAGTGACAAATGATGGACTTTCTAGGGGCGATAATATGGAGTGTAAGTTCAGTTGGCTAAGATGTGGTATGGATCTCAATGGTAAAGATTAATTCTTGTTAGGTAGTGCGGTTGCTAGGAGCGGGATGTGAAGATAGATGCTAGAGTAGCTGATAGTATCAAGGTGCCGTAAGGGGGTTTAGCAGGTAGGCAGAGTACGATGTGATTCGATTAAGCTTGATGTTCGACCGGTGTGAATAGACGTAATGTCTCGTGAGAGGTAACGTTTGTGTATATAATTATAGCAATCGTTAGGAGCACAAAGGAAGGTAGTGAGTTGTTATGCGTGATAGATGCATGATATAGTTCTGATGTAGGTATAGTGTATTGTGTGCGAATGAAGTGATGGCGATGGGCAGACGAGGACATGATATTGTTGTGTCGTAATGCATGTTCTAGAACGATGGCTATGTGTAGTTCGAAGGTGATCTGGAACTTATAATAATTAGGTGTTGCTGTGTCGAGAACTAGCTGTGATATCTAGTGTGTCAGGTCGTGACAGTGTTTATCGGACAGAATAGATTTCGTTCGTATCCGTTGATGAAGCTGAATTACTGTGTGATACTGGGATGTATGGGCATAGAGTGAGAGCAGTTGTAATGTGGTGAGGTGGTGACAATTCGCGGGTGGGTGAAGTGTCGATCAGGGTATTGGGTAGGAGGAGTTTAGTTATGGCATGATCTAAGTCGAGTATTGTATTGAGGCGAGTTGTACGCTGGTGTCTTACGACCTGGACGCTACGAAGGTATGGATAGCAGAAAGCTACGATGAAAATCTCATGAGCGTTGTAGAGAGCCGTAGTGATAACTGTAGCTTTTTGTATGAGATCTCGTATGGAGAATAATAGAGAGATGGTTCGAGAAGTTGCATGAAGAAATAAACGTCAGTGGTATGAGGCATATATGCATCAGGAGTCAGATGGCACGATGAGTAAGAGTATGAGAGGCTCGCGATTTATATGCTATCATATTGGTGTAAGTGTCCGAGTTCATATGCAGTTCGCTGGGAGTAATAGCGGATTTGGGGGTATGAGATATTATAATATAATATAATATATATGATGTGAGTATATATTAGTATATGAAGTGGGGCATCTGTGGTCGTGCGAGGGGAAAATTATATTCCAATGACCGTTAGCTGGTCCGTGTACTCGGCAAAGTACTGTCCGTTAGTCGGGTGTATTGGGGGGGGGGGCGTTTCTTTGAAAGTGACAAGGTAACGAAAGTGCGATTGCCGTTCTATCTAGCTTGTGTCTACGACGGGGTTTGAGTGGTGACGGTGGGGAGGCTTAGGGGTAATGTTGATATTTTTGTGTATAGTTAAATTTTGTCAATATTGTCATTGATTTATTGAAAAAAAGAACTTACTAAAAGAGCTTACTATACGTAATTATTAAATTGTATAAAAATATAATAATATATCATAATTAAAAACATGATTCATGTTTGATAAGGTATAGTGCGCAGCGCTGTCTACCGACCAGCTTTTGTCTGTCGTCGCATGCTACTCATCTCGTTCACACATACTGGAGACTGATCATTTTCTAACAGAGGCTTTCTAGGGTTCACCATGTGTCGTGCTGAAGCTGGCTGAAGCTGTTAAGGTATTCGGTAGTCGATAGTGGAGGTATCCGCTGGCTGTGGCACTCCTCGGTTAGGAGCATATGACTGATTGTCATGTCTAGCTTCAATAGGGCTAATAGGCATCCTCATGTCATCAGTGAGCGAAGTGGAAACATTCTGTTGGTTACCCTGTAATTTAAATAAAATACACTTTAATTAGGATAAACATAAACAGCAACATTGCCTGAAAAATACCGCGGAGATACAGTTGTATTGGGTGAATGCGGTGCGCCGGCATGATAATGCTTATTGGCCCGTAATAATCGTAATGCGAGTTTGGTGGCCTGTGCAGTACGGCTATGTCTCGCCGTATCAAGGGCGTGTTATACATCAGTGAGTAGAGTGCTTCTTTGATCAAGCGCGCCATGCGGTCGACTACATGCTCGTGAGCCAGATATGTGTTCAGGATCAAGTGGTAGCTGCGAACTCGATGGGGTGGAGATCTGAAGCTTAAACAGGTGATTCGCATGCTATCTAGCTATGGAGAAGGGACGGTGGGGCTACTTAGGCTAGGTATTGAGAGAGCGTGTAATCGTCAGGGGTATTTGGCGTAACTGTGGTAAGTGCTGGAGTTCCGATAGGTCGATGCCGGTCACTGATTCGCTTCATCTCGTAGGATACGGACGGAGTTCTGGTGGACGTCTAGTGGTTTCTGTCTTCAGGTGCAGAGGTCTGGTGCAGAGAGAGTAGACGGAAGAACTGAGTGTAGATTTTATTATGGTGTTGTGGGTGGTGTTAGATCTAGGGAAGGGTTGTCTGACTGGTCGAACAGGCTGTAGTAGATTGTTGTGATGTTTTGGCGTGGAGCTGTGCTGGATTTCTCCGTGGGCTGAACATTGGTCCTTTCTCATTTAATTATTCATTATTATTGTATTTTTTGTAAATTATTTATTTACTTCAATTTCTCCGTTTAAATTTATAAATATATAATAAAATGAAATTTAAGTACTTTTGAAATACGAGTGATTTAGTAAAAAAATCTATTACATTTTATTTTTGAAAATAATGAAAGTTTTTTCTTCCAATGTGTTTTTTAAAAAACATGACCAAATTTGAGTCTGCTCCTTGTTCAAAGCTTTGTTGAGAGTAGAAGTGGCTGTAAAAGTACCCACTAGCATCCTTTGGTCCAAAAGACAAAAGGAAATCTTCCCTATATTATATAATATATATATATATATATATTATAATATATATATAATATATATATATTATATATATATATAATATATATATAATATATATATATATATATATTATATATATATTTAGTATATATATATATATATTCACAATCATCTACCCACTTCTGTGTCGGCTATAATCCCTCAAGATGGGGTAAGGTGCGTAGCCCTGCACTGGAACAGGAAACGTAGTAGAAGAAGCACGACGCGAAATCGAAAAAAAACAGCCACCTTACTGAGCCACTTTATACTTTGTAGTGAGAACTCGTTGCTTCAAGCAAATCCACCCTAGGGTTTCACGAATCGCGACGAACCTTCTAATGTGGCATGTTTCGTCAGTAAGGTTATCCCTGGACCAGGTGGTCTCCAACCATACCCTAAAACCCCAACATTCACTCCTATTTGCACCTCTTCTGCTTCTTGGGCAAACTCACATTCTATGCTCCAGCATTCCTTTCTTGGACTCATTCCACTTTTTCTTCTGTCTGCTCAACCGGTCGATTCCCAGCATATTCACCACTCATATTCCGCGTTAAACCAACGGACCTACAATCCGATCCTTCCACATGACCAAACCATTTGAATGTACTTTCATTTTTCTTCATTTATCCTTTCTTCTTCACACACACAACTCCTAATCGCGTTCATTTTATCCATTTTAATCAATTCTTCTCACAACCTAAAACGCCCTAAGATTGTCCATCTGCATCTTCGTTGAACTTTGATCTGATACTCCTTAGTCCAGACCATGGTTACACTTAACTGTAACATTAACACAGGTAACAGCATACCGTTCATGTAAGAATCCTAGCACATCTCAATGACTTAGTCCCTTTACATCCACCAAAAAGATTTAAATACCAGCCACCTTCCTACCATCCACAACTTTCCTCTGCACTCTGCAATCATTTGCTTCTTTTTTCAAGCCAACATATAATTCTAAATATTAAACTTTGACATACCTTTTCCAGTTGCTCCCCATCCAACATAACTTCATAATCTAGGACTGGTCTCACTCTACAACCATAACCTACTACTTATCTACGTTTCCTTTCAACCCCCTTTTAGCACACTGACATCTCTCACCGAATCCTCTTCAGACTCTCTTCAGATTTCGTCACAACAAACAAATCATCTGCAATATAATAGATAGGCCACCCCCACTCTCTTCCATACTCCATCATTCTAACACATCATAACCACATCAATACACAAATTCAATAACCAAGGAGACATAACACATCCCTGCCCTAACTCGCTATAATATTAACCAATCGCATTTCAACCTCCATTGTTTTACACACGCTCACACTAATCTCATCATACTTTTGATTCCATTCAGAAAGCCTACCACAAAACAACTCAATAACATCAATAACACCGTGCCATCATAGCTTCCTATTAAATCCTATCAGTACAACCTTTTTGCAAACCATAAACATAAAGATACAATTTTATTCTCCTCTCTCTCTCATTTTCTCATATTTGTTTTCAAAGTAAGATATGATTCACCCATCCTTTACCACTCTAAGACACAACCCTTGTTCTTCACCCAATCAGTCTTTAAAACTATTAAATCAAAAAGGCATGGATTGGGTTTATCTCTTCTGGCTAAGGATATGAAAAGTTTGAACAATCCCCCTTTCTTAATAATGGTTTAAATTACTAATTAGAATTTTTTTTTTACTGTATTTTTGATCTTGAAAATCAAAACCATGTACCTTATTTTTGGATTTCTGATTTTCAAGATCAATACAGTAAAAAATTTTTTCTATATTAACTAATTATAACTAATAATTGGAAAGGGTGATTGTTAAACTTTGGCAGATCCTTAGCAATAGATAACCAGACTCCAGTTCCCTTTTTGATAAATAGTCTATGCAAAATGGAAAGTAAGCAGATAATGGAAAAACATGTCTGGCGAGATATATTAAAAAGAATGCTTGTTTGCCAACAACCACGATTCGACGACCGAAGATTTCACAGAACTAATTCCCAGTCGAAGTCTTATTTAAATTAGCAATTAAAACATAAGTGCTCTCCCCTAGTGACAAAGGTAATGAATACGTGATTTGAACACCGTAGCATTATTTAAACAAATGTAATAACTTACTTACAGACACTAACACATTCACAATATTAAATAAAAATCCTCATAAATATTCACAACAAACTTTTAACAATAGACTGAAAACGTTTTAAGTGACAAACCAACACTCAGTAAAACACTTAATTCATACATGACCAACGTTCCACACTTTTACGGAGTACCAAAAACACAAAACAAACACACCTCTACGTCCCATCATAGCAAACACTAATGGAAACACATACAAACTTTCAAAATATCTAGCAAACATACTTAAACCTCTTCTAGGTCAGATCTCAAATTCTCATTTAAAAAACACTTTAGATTTTATAAACAGAATAAATACAGTAAACACACACACACACACTTTTCTCAGTTTTGATGTTATATCTTTATTTACTTCTGTACCGGTTGAACACGCTTTAAGCCTTCTCACTAGATACGTCTCTGAACAACAAATCTCTTTTCAACTTCCCTTTCAAACTATTAAATCTTTAATTACACTAACATTAGAACACAATTTCTTCCAACACGAACGACACTATTATAAACAAAACACAGGCCTGAGTATGGGTTCCCCTCTTTCTCCCATACTCAGCAATATATACATGGAATTGCTAGAACACTATTACATACTTCCTCACCCACTTCTCAACAACACAATATGGTTAAGATATGTAGATGACATATTTCTGGCAATTCCTCACAACACACAACACAATTTAATACATACTTATATAAACAGCATTAACCCACAGATTAAATTTACCATAGAATTACCTATAAACAACACCCTACCGTTTTTGACACCCTTAATACATAAGAATCACTACACATAGTACAGCTTTAATCTGTATAGCTAAAACCAACCTCTCACGTAACTACATACGAATTGGTTCCTCAAATTACAACACATACACACAAGATACCACCTCTATCTCTCTTTATTTCTTCTACGTGCCTACAATGTTTGCTCCCACATAGTTTTTAAATAATGGTTTTACCAATAAATTTAAAATTAAAAAGACCATTTGTTACCAAATTAAAATACTCCAATGAAACAAATTACCGATTATAGCTCATAAAAAAGCCAAATCATAAGTTTTTCACAGAATAATATAAAAACAAAAAGAACGAAAAAGATTACACAACCACATATCGTATAAGAAAATTTAAAGAACGATTAATTCCAAAGAAAAATCACTTTAGTTAATCTAATAATCAAAATCTGAAAAGAATTTTAAAACCTCCAAAACCAAAAAAAAAAACAGACCCAATATGTATATATTATATACATGTAACAGCTGTGACTTCAATTTATATAAGGCCTAAACTATCATACAAGCCAAGAAAATCTCGAACATACTTATGACCTCCAAACAGATCAACAAAATTCCCCTTTAACACAACACAGACAAAAAATAACCACCTCATTAACGTTAACAATATGAAAAAATAATCAAGATTAACAATACGCATAATAGAAAAATCATGGAATCCTTCTTAATAAAAAACAGACAAAATCATAATGTCATTGCGGGAGAGCACCAAATAGAACAAATACAGTATGAGTTTATGAAAAAATCACCATATTACAAAAAAATTGTAAACCAACTGAAATGAAGATTTTTGTGACTACATCAAAAAAATAGCCAAAAAGCTCCAGTCTTGAAAAGGTAGTCAGAGAAGAAAGATCTCGAAAGCTAGACTCTCCGAATTTTAAATATATTAAATAAGAATTTTTAACATTTTAATGTTTTAGTGAAAGTTAAAATTGAAATAAATTGTTTGTAGAAAGTTTTAAACCAATTGTTGATGTGTTAAATAAAAATAAACTATTGCTGATTGTTTATTATAATACTGGGTTATATACAATATATACATATACAAACAGTGATAAAGATAAATTGCTGTAATATCCAAATATACTTAGAAAACTCGATGATATATCTTATATATATATAATATATATATATATAATATATAATATATATATATATATATATAATATATATATATATTATATATATATATATATTTATTATTTTATATATATACATGTGTTTTGTGTATATATATATATATATATATATATATATATTATATATCTTTATATATATATATATTATATTATATATATATCACGTTTGGCTCAGTGGGTTAAGGCGAGCTTTTTGGCTCACCTTAAGAACAGGATTCCATCTCAGTATGGGTTCGAGTTCTCGTTCGGCCACGTGAACGGACAAGAAATTGTCGTTGTGAAGAGATTTTTTTGCAATATTTACTAATTGCAGTTTTACCGACAGAGTGCTATTACGCTAATCTCAATAACACACTTCACTACAACCATGCCAACACTTACAACAAAATCTATTCATAAAACAAATCACTTCTCCTCAAGCTCAAGCATTGGGAAAAACCGGCGTACTAGGATGCGAACCCACGCCTATCGGTGGCAAGCATTCCGACTGCGTTGCACTGAAACAGGGCTTGCTATCGTGTTTCAATATCCTCGCACTTTCCCTTGGTCAGAAACCATACAAATAATTTCCCTGACCAATTACCTCGGAATTAAGAGGCTATCGTGGTTAAATAATAAATAAATAATAAATAATATAATATATTATATAATATATATATATTATATATAATATATATAATTATATATATATTATATATATATTATTATATATATTATATATATTATACATATATAGTATATATATATATATAATTATATATATAAATATATAATATATATATATATATATATATTATATATATATAATATATTAATATAATATATATTATATATATATATAATAAATATATATATATCATATATATATATATATATATATATATCTATATATATAATTATATATATATATAATATATTATATATATATTATATATATAAAATATATATATATATATATAATGTTTATTGTTTTTTTATTTGGATTAAGTTTGTGACAGAATCATGATATTGGATTATATATTATATTATATATATATATATTATATATATATTTAGTATATATAATGATATATATATACAATATATATATATATATATATATTCTATATATATTATATATATAATATATATATATATATATGATATATCATATATATATATATATATATATATAGTATTATATAATATATAATATAATATTTATATATATTCATTATATAATATATATATATATATATATAGATGGGTATATATATATATAAATATATTTATATAATAATTATATATATATATTTACATATATTTTACAGTTGTCACACGCCCGGCAAAGCCCTATTTTCAAGATAGGGTGATGTAAAACCTCACAGAAATTCAACTAACCTAATTTACGCAGAGTTAGCACAGAAGCGGGCTTTATAAAGTGAAGGGAGATTAAATTGAGAAAGGAAGCACAGAAGATGAATGAAATTTCACAGAACAGAGGTTGCAGGAAAGAAGAAGCTAATCGCCGAGTGATCTAGTCTGGAGTTGCCTAATCATCAAATTTAACAACTCATGTGCCCGACACAGCACCCTTGTGCTACGAGGGCGTCCTAAAGGGGGTGGCACGCGAGTGGAAAGTTCCCCCGACGCACTTGCCGCTACGGTACCGATAATTTATAGAAAAGAGATAAAGCAAGCCAACATCGCGTGCCGGCAAAAGATAGAGGGTCAAATGGAAACTAGAAAGTACTTGGATCATGTGTTATGAAGGTCCTTTTTTGCCTTTTACTCGACCCTATCCAAAGCCGGATGAAACCAGAGCCCCCCCCCCAGAAGGAGAGCAAAGTACTCCATACAAGGCCGGATAAGACCCTTGTATAGCTGGAAAAACTGAGAAGAGGAAAAAAGTTCTCGCAGTCTAAACAGAACTCCCAGTTTCTTTGTGGCCGCCCTAGCAACCATTGGGATGTGTGAGGTTTCCAAGACATTTCTTTTGTTTATATTAAGGCCAAGGATGTTTATATTTCAAACAGGAGAAGATCAAGAAGAGACCGTCGAAAGCAGATGGAAAGGTTGGAAGGTTGTCTTAGAGAGAGAGATTTGTAAAGAAAGTTTGGGTTTTTTCAGAAGATGATATTTTCAAAGGTTGAAGACGACCCCCCCCGGAAATTCTAATCGAAATGTAGCGAAATGGAATCGGAAACGATTAAGACGACGAGGCAAATTCTAGAAGTACAAGAAGGAGAAAATTGAAATGAATTGAAAGATGAAAGGGCCAGT
>JABUQX010063544.1:17500-25000 GCA_015478945.1 Trachelipus rathkii | reverse complement strand
ACCCTTTTACTTATAATAAACTCACGGTGTTGTTAATTTTCTAATTGATTTATGCTTTTGATATTCGTGAACATTTACTGATATATTACTGGAGTTATTTTATTTATTGATATTTTAGGGATTTATAATATATTATTCAATTTACTTAATTTATTGATTTTGGTGGGAGTTAGTGGCTAGCCCGGTAGGATCTTATTTTGTGGGATAACGATTGATTTATGCTATTATTATTTTGTTTATGCACTGTAAATATATGACTAAAAACCCGTTTGTCTTATTCCTGGACCCTAGTTGGAGACTGTAGAACCTTTGTAGACCTCCCGCGTGTATGGTGGCTCAGACTGATTAGTGTGTCCGGCAACATATTTTTGGTGGCCGTTTTGAGCAGCCTCTGATTGGGTCACACAGGTTGAGGCAGGGTGATTTGATACTGAATTTTTTTTTTTTGATAAAAATTTTTTTTTGCCTTGACAAGGATACTTGGGGCGGGGAAAAACCCTTTGGGTGGTCGTGCACACACACAACAGGGGTGAATTTTTTTATTGATTTTTAGTGTATTTTTTTGTCCTGGTGGTAATACTGGTGATTCACGATGGGGACTGAAGAAGAGGTCAAGCAAGATGAGGCTTCTGGAGGTTCCAAGGTTATGGAACATCTGGAAGGACTCCAGGTGGCCTTGATAGAGGAGTCGAAGAATGTAGATAGAGAGAAGGTAGCGGCAATAATGAGGGGCTGTTTGCAGGTCTTGGAGGTACCAAAGGGTGAGAACCCGGTGATGGAACTGGATAAAGGGAAGGACGATAAAGTGAATACGGATCTAGCAGTGAGAAAAAAAGATTCGGTTAAAAGTAAACAAAGGGTGCAATATGCACTACAATATAGAAATGAGCTTTATGACGAAACAGAAGATGAAATTTTTGACAGGGGGGCTGAAGTGGATAACGAAGGTGACGATACAAGAAGGAGGAAGAGGAAAAATAGGGGGAGGAAGCAACCAGTAAGGAAGTATACGTGTGATGAGAGCACGGTAACAGAAGTGGAGTCGGGGGTGAAGGCGAAGTAGATAAAGGAGGACAGTTATGGTTGAAAAGGCTAGTGGAACTAGAGAAATCAGGAATGGAGCCAAACTTGGCTGTAAACAGGGTTCTCATTATTTTGGCAGGTGAACTGCTAGAAGTGATGAGGACTTACAGCAGGGCAAATATTAAGGCGGTGAAACCATTGAAATACGGTGAAGAAAAGGTCCAAACGTTCGATGCCTTCATTGAAGACTTCGAGCGCTATGCGAAGGAGCAGCTCGGAAGTGACAAAAACAGATGGGTGGTAGAATTAAGGAACTTTTTGGAAGGTGGAGCATTAAGGATGTATTTCAGCATGTACAGGGCTAAGGTGAAATATGTCACGGTGGTTACAAGGTTGAGGAGCTGGTGCAAGGAGGGAAAGGATAGTGAGGTCATGGATCTCCAGAAGGAGTTCTGGAGAATGGAGATGAAGAGGAAGGAGAAAATCGCGGAATTTGCATTACGGATGCAGACAACCTATGAGGCTGCAACTGACGAAGAACAAAGAGATAAAGAGACACTGAAAAAGCAATTTATAAGATGCCTGCCCAAGAAAATAGCAAGACGATTTAAGTTACGGATGGGAGGCGAAAAAGAAAGTCTGAAGGTGAGATGGAAAGATATGGTGAACTGGGCTCGTGACGAGGACGAACTGGATGAAAACACGGAACCGGAGGCTGATACAATTCCGATATGGGCGGCCATCCCTCAAGGAGAAGAAAAAAGGACGTATGCAGACAGGGTGCGGTATGGACAACCGGCACCACAACGTAGTAGTGGACCAAGGGAGTATGATAGAAGGTCTGGTGGACCGAATAGTGGACCAGGGTTAAGGTGCCATCATTGTGACAAGGTTGGGCACATGAAACGTGACTGCTGGCGGTTTAATGGGTGGTGCTTGGCTTGCGGGAGCGGTGAACATAGACTGATGGATTGCCCAATAAGAAGAGGACAAGGATTCCAGCGTAGGAGTGAAAACAACGAACAGGGACAAGAGACTCAGAGAGTGGTGGAAAGAAAATGTTTCTTGTGTGATGGAGTTGGGCACTGGCGTGACTCTTGTCCGTTAAAAGAACAGATAGAGGAGTTAAAAAAGAACTTAAAACCAATGGTTTCGGGAAACGAACTTGCTCCGCCATCAACCGGGACGTGTCGGAGCCAGCCACAACAGGGATAAATAAACAGGAGGCCCCGGTTATTCAGGACAGGTGGATAATGAATCCGGAGGCAGAGGAGTTTGTTACAGGTCAAGGTGGAAGGGTGATTGGGTCATTGCCCCAACGTATACAAAGAGACAGAAAAAGGAGGTTATGGAAATAATGTCCGGAGTTTACAATACAACGGGTGATACAGGAATGATGGGTGTTGACAGTGTGAAGATTGCATCTCTGATAAAGTTTAACGTAAAATTGGATGGTGTGGAAATGTTAGCAGCGGTAGATTCGGGATCCCAATACTGTTTGATAGGGAGAAAGGAGCTCGGGAAGATTCCGAATCCGACGGTAATAACCAAGGAAATGAGATTGAGAGGTCTGGGTGATCCTCAACAGAGTGTAGAGTCTCATCAAACAGTGATCTTGGAGGTCACTATTGATGGCATTAAGTACGGACAATTGGAATTTTTGGTTCTTGAGGACTTAAAGGAAGGAGTAATGTTAGGTATGCCTTTCCTGGTGGGAAATAGCATAAAGTTTGACATTAGGGATGGATCAATTAGACGTTATGGTGATAATGGTGTACGAGAACAAGTATACGTAATGGGTGGAACTGAAAACTGTATAAGAACGGTAACAAGGATTCCGGTACATACAACGGAGACAATTGTGATTGATAAGAATAACTGGGTACCGGTTAAAGTAAAATGGAAGTCGAAACAGGTCAAACCAAGGAGTAATGAAGGGCAGTACCGTGCAAAACCGGAGGAGCTATTGGTAGAAGGTAGAGAAGATTGCAAAAGGGGATATAACCACCGATTTAAGGTTTTACCCGGTTTGGTGAAATGGAATGAGGAGGAAGGTACGGTACTGTTAAAGAAATTAATACCGGGATCCTTAAAGTTAAACACAGGTGAACAAATAGGAATAGCACATTTGCTAGTAGATGAGGATAAATTAAGAAAGTATGTGATTGATAAGAATAACTGGGTACCGGTTAAAGTAAAATGGAAGTCGAAACAGGTCAAACCAAGGAGTAATGAAGGGCAGTACCGTACAAAACCGGAGGAGCTATTGGTAGAAGGTAGAGAAGATTGCAAAAAGGGATATAACCACCGATTTAAGGTTTTACCCGGTTTGGTGAAATGGAATGAGGAGGAAGGTACGGTACTGTTAAAGAAATTAATACCGGGGTCCTTAAAGTTAAACACAGGTGAACAAATAGGAATAGCACATTTGCTAGTAGATGAGGATAAATTAAGAAAGTATGGGGTCACAACATGTACAGTAAATACAACGGTACGGGAAGTGATAGAACGAGGAGATGAACAAGAATGGACGAAGGAAAAGCTGAAAGACGAAATTAAATTCATGGAGGAGTTACATTCAGGACAGATCGAACAGGTTTTGGAGGTGTTGTGGAAAAACAAAATGGCTTTTAGCAGGAGTGATGCGGACGTTAGTCAAACTGCGATGACCCCATATAAGATTAGGTTGCATGATTACACACCAATTTACCAGCGAGCTAGGAGATTTGATCAGAAAACCAACCAGGAGATTGAACAGCAGGTGGAGGAGTTATGTATGAAAGACATAGCTGAGCCTTGCGCAGCGGAATGGAGTTCACCGGTGGTGCCGATCCGTAAAAAGGATGGTACACTCAGGCTATGTGTGGACTATAGAAGGTTAAATCAGGTTACGGAGGCAGATAAATTTCCAATGGCGAATATTCAGGAAACTATTTACGCATGTCACGGGGTTAGGTACTTTACTAGCATGGATCTGGTTAAGGGCTACTATCAAATGAACCTGGCAGAGGATAGTAGAGACTTCACGGCTTTCTCCACGGTGAGCGGACAGTACCGGTTCAAAAGATTAAGCTTTGGCTTAAAGAACGGTCCAGCAGCGTTTCAGCGAGAAATGCAAAGGATAATGACGGGATTTAGTAAAGATAAGGTGGTGGTGTACTTGGATGATGTGTTATTAATGTCAAAAAGTTTCGAGGAGCACTTGCTGCTGATAGACAAAGTACTACAACGGTTTTGTGAGGCCAACGTAAAGATCAAAGTTGGGAAATGTAGTTGGGTGCAAAAAGAGGTAAAGTTTCTTGGACACATAATCAGTAGAACGGGGATCAGGAAGCTTCCGGAGTTTGTAGAACAGGTTGATAAACTGGAGAGGCCAAACACTGTTGGAGAGTTAAGAAGGTATCTGGGCATGATAAACTTTCAGAGGAAATTTATAAAGAACTGTTCGGAGGTGGCAGCACCCCTTAATGCACTAACGGGAGGCAGACGAAAAGATGTGATTGAGTGGACGGAGGAAAGAGTGAAGGCATTTACAGGATTAAAAGAGGGAATGAAGGAATCGGTAGAACTGGCGTTCCCTGACTTTTCGGAAGGAGCGAACAAGCTGGAGTTGTTTGTGGATGCCAGTGGTTCTGGTATGGGAGCTGGTCTTTGCCAAAAACAAGGTGATGAAAGGAGGGTTATAGCCTTTAATTCACACTCTTTCAATGCGTGTGAGAGGAATGCGTCAACCATTGAACGGGAGTCCCTGGCGATAAGGTGGGGTATTAAAAGTTTCAGGCCGTTTCTGCTGGGCAAGGAGTTTATTTTATTTACGGACCATCGGCCATTAGTTTACCTGCACAAGATGAAGTTGGTTGACAGTAAGCTGGCACGAGTGTTGGACGACTTGAGTGAATACAGTTTTGAGATACAATACTACCCGGGGAAAGAGAACATCTTCGCAGATGCATGGTCCAGGTGTAACAGGAGGGATGATCAGGGTGAAGCACCGGTAGATCTGGATGTTTTGCCAAAAGGGTTAATCATAGTAAAGGAGGTCCCCGGTGGAGCAGACGCACTGTTTGTCAGCTTGCAAGTCGTTTTGGAGAATGCTCAGGTTAGGAACCTAGAAAGGGATCACAAGGCTTTAAGAGACAACTTAGCAAAGAGACAATCAGAAATTATATGGAATAGACAGACAACAGAAGATGCTGAAGTATTTAAAGGCATTACGGTTACCAGGTAGAGAACCAATACCGGAGGTATTGCTGGTGGCAAGTGACTTGTTTAGGGTAATAGTCTGGTTGCACCATGGTACGTGCTGTTCTGTAAAGTATATTGGACCCAGGGTGAGAGAGGAAAACGACTTGAAAAACGTTCACATACAGGTGCGGGGTGGAACGCACTTTAACCCTTTGAGGGATGATGGTACGTTCAATAGGTGTACCGAAAACGCTATGGTGGACGAGCGTCCAACCCAGGAGGAATCACAGCAGGAAGAAGAGGAGTTAGAGGAGTCAGAGATCGACCGTACGAATGAAGAACTAGGAATTAACTTAATGATGAAGGAAAGAAAGCATGAGTCCCGGTTAAGTTGCAATCATATACTGAGAGGAGTAACTTGGCAAGAAGTTCGTATTGGTGAAGTGCGCAAGTGCGCATTTTTAGACACGGGTGCTGTAATTAGCCTGATCCAGAAAAGTGTGGTTGACGATTTAAACAATTTTGGACATATCTTAAGGAGCTGGGAAGTAGATTTGGTACTAAACGGAGTGGCTCAGGACATTGTGAAATGTAATCAGGCTGTGGAAGTGGAAATTAGCACTCGCTACAGAAGGGTGTTGTTTCCATTGGTGGTGATACCGGACGGGTTTATTCCAGCATGTATGTTGTTAGGGATGAATTACCTGGTGGAGGTAGAAGCGGCATTGGACTTTGGTGAGGGAATAGTGTGTCATGGAGATGACGCAGATGATGTGAGCGATTCATTTCTTGCAACGGTAAACGCATATAATGTAACAATTCAAGGTGAAAAAGAGGGTAATGTACTGTCGGCACAGGACATTATTGATCTTCAGGAAAGGTCAGAGGTGGTAAGGAGGTTGAAGGAAAAGGTGCAGAAGAAACAGACACTAACAAAAAAAGATACCCTATTCAAGGAATTTTTTAGGTACCGGGATGACTTCTTGATAAACAGGTCAATCTTAGTAAAGAAGATGGGACCAGGACAGGCTAGTGCAGTTATTGGATTTAAACAGGTGGTGAGCGTATGTGTCATAACACACCGGAACATGGCACATATTGGAAGAGACAAATTGTTGGACCTGGTGTCCAGGTACGTATGGCATCCAAGGATTTCATCGGTGGTGCAGGAGGTATGTCGGACGTGCCCAAAGTGTCAATTGTATAAGATTGACCACCAGGTGATATTTCCGCCCATCTGGAAAATAGAGGTCAAGAACCCCTTTGAGCTGGTGGCAGTAGATGTAATGGCGATGCCGAAAACAAGGAAAGGGAATGTGGCATGTCTGGTGGCAATAGATCATTGCAGTAAGTGGGCTATGGTGAAGCCCCTAAGGGATAAATCGGCAAAGAGTGTGGTTGACGCTTTCGAGTGCGAAATGTTACCGGCTTTTGTGAGGTTACCCTACAAGGTACTGACGGATAACGGAGTGGAGTTTAGGAGTGGCAGGTTCGAGGAAATGTTGCGGAATTACGGTATTGGACACATCTACAGCAGTCCTTACAAGCCAGCAAGTAACGGGGCTGTAGAACGCGCCAATAGAACTTTTGCCGAGTTCTTAAGGAACATCATGGAAGAAGGTGCCGATTGGGATACTTCATTGACAAGGGCAGTGCTAGTTTACAATGGTACGAGGCATGCAGAGTTGGGAATGTCCCCAGAGGAAAAACTAATGGTGGAAAGGCATGAAAAGGGAAGGGTGATACCAATCCCGAGGAGTCAACAGGAAAAATGGCAGGAAGGACACCCTAACTGGTTACCGTATGCGGTGGGAGTAAGGGTTAAAAGGAAGGTTGTCACGGTTGATAGGAGTTTAGACAAAAAGTTAGGCAAGAAATATGAAGGTCCATTTGTAATCACCAAGGTCATATCCGGAGGAATGTCGTATGACATACAAGGAAAAACAAAGGTAGCTAGGGTACATTACTCGCATTTAAAGGTGTGGGCGGATCCCCCGGAATACCTTAGACAGTATTTCCAGTGTGAGGAGGTGGAACCGGAGAAAAAGGAATACCAAGGAGAAATAGAAAGGATGGAACAGGTACGTGAAGAAGGTATAGTCCATGTACCATGGGTTGGACAAGTAACACAGGAGGCACAAACACCGAAGAAACAAGGAGCAAAAATCAAGGAAGCATGGAGATTGTTAAAACAGATGGCATTACAGGGGGTAACTGGTAAAAGAAGCGTGTCGGTGCAGACAGAGGACCAGGTGGGAGACAATAAAGGCACCCAAACGGAGAGTGTCAGCA
>JABUQX010063544.1:0-5000 GCA_015478945.1 Trachelipus rathkii | reverse complement strand
CGTATTTCTCTACATTTAATCTTTTTTGATTCTTGAAAACACCCAACAGGTGAATCTTTCATATTCTGAGCCGAAACATAGGTGATCTGGCTTATATCCAGACAGGAAAATTTACCTTTACCATTTACGGTATTCTTTTTCAACATTTGCAGACAAGAAGGTTGATATCGCGTGCAACGAATTGCTTGTTTACTTGTTTTTATCTTTATCAGACAAATATTTTTAACTATTGGGCTTGACTTTTTTTTGCAATTTCTTCGTATTATAATTTATTTGTTTTATTTATTATTCTCCTTAATCATGACTATATAAAATTCTTCACACTTCTCAAACTTCTAAACAGAACATTCTCTCTTCTACACATTTCCCTATCGATCATTTTGGACGATTTTTAATAATCACTATTGCCCTTGTTTTATTTTGGTTCTCATGAAACAGCCAGTGAATTGGTCTCTCCTTTCTTTATCCAGAATAACATTAAGTAGTTGTAGACTTCCCTACCGGATCTCATTGTTTTAGGAATAAATCCAACTGTTATGTCATTTCTTAATTTCAGACCCATCTCTTATACTTTTAATTAATTGAAACGTTATTGGGAAATTGGTGACAAAGAATACTCTAAACCAATTTGAGAATAATTTTAATAATTTTCATACGATTTTTTCTTACAAAGAATAGCAAATTATATAATTCTACGGGATTTGAAACAATTGTTTTGATAATTTTAGTTGATTGTTTATATTGGCAATTAAAAGTATATATATATATATCTATATATATATTTATATTAATATTATATTATATATATTATATATTAATGATATATATATATAATAAATATATATTATATATATTATTATATTATATATATATATAAATTGTAGTTATATTACGAGTAGCATTTACACTCTCTAAGTTAAAGTTGTCGCTTGATATGTAAATAAAACATCAAATATATTTAAAAAATCATCTTCTATCATTTGAAACAATTAATTATATTGTCCTTGAAAATCTTGTAGGCAGTAAAGGGAGGCCATTCCTGAGAAAGGCATGAAGAGATAAAACAAGATACGGAAATTAGTTGAAAAGAGGAAGCAATAATGAAATATGTCTAGCGTTTAAAAGAAGTTGGAAGAATAAAACTCTATTTATTTGAAGTTCCTCCGAAACGACCAGAATGGATTTAATAGTGACTAACCAGGGTGCGATCGGAGTTCGGAGTCGGAGTGCGGAGTCGGGGAGTCGGTAGTTTGAGAGGGTAGGAAGTCGGAAGTCGGAGTCGGAGTCGAGTCGGAGTCGGTTATTGAAGAGATGGAGTCGGAGCGGTGTCGGAGTCGTATTTTCAAGAAGGTCGAGTCGGAGTCGAGTCGGTCGGTATTTCAAGATTGAGTTGGAACGGAAAATTTTAAACTGACAAAGTTATAATTTTGACTTTGTGAATGACTTCAATCACTTCATGCAAGTTTAATGACTTTCAGACTTCCACATCACAAAATGCATTGCACTCGAAGTTTTAACCAGCATTCTTATGTTCATATGGGATTATTTTCGAATAAATTTCAACCTTCAACCTTTATACTATCTATATTTAAATTCTGAAAGAATTAAAAGACTCCATGGTACGAGAGAAATTTCTCTCATCAATGATATTATACTAGCAGTTGTTTATATTGATCCAATCTGGTAAGCTTTACTGAAGAACAACAACAAAAAGCTATATAATTTGCAATGTGGCCATTTGTAATTAAAAGGGTTGCAGGAAGTTCAGGAAGGATACATCTTAACATATTGTAAGTGATGAAACTACACTATCTCCGTTACTCCTTCTCAAGTCTTCTTCAGAAGTTCGAAGATTAGTATAATAAGCTTCTGGATATTGTAAGGCTTGTCGAAAGCGTCATTTGTTCAGGAAAGGTCAGGGTCATCCTAATCCTTGTCAATATTCTATAACTTTAAATAAAATATTTTTGCTGCAGAAAGAAGTTGAAAAATTTTATGTAATTCGAAGAGTTATCAAGAATTGTTTACAGGAAGCTGGAACATTTTGTGCTCACTGCTACCTCCAAACGCAAGTTAGCGAGGAACTGCTTTTTCCCTCCGATTTTTTTTCTTCTCTCGCTTCTTTTTCCATGCTCTTCGCATTATAAAATCAGACCAAAGAGGAAAAAATGAAGGAGAACCTGGCAGATACTATTCTATTTTTAATAACTAATTTCATACCAATAGTAGAAGTATTAGATGTAAGTTAGTAAACTAAAGTGAGTAGTAGTTTATTGATTACTATAATTATAATAGTATATATATATATATATATAAATTTTATATATATTATATTATATATATATATATATATTATCTTACTAGATATATTTAATAATAGTCCGTTCGAATGAAATATTTAAGTTATCATTTTCGATGGTCTTTAGTCTTTAAGTACACATCGGATATTCTGCAATCATCAGTTAATCAAAGCAATTAAGAGTATATGCTTTTATTAATAGAATGAGGAAAATTTGAGTTGGGAAGAGTTTCTTAGTTGAAGTGGCTGTTGTCTCATATATATATTAATATATTTTATATATATTATATATATAATATATAATAATTATTATTATTATATATATAATATATTATATATAATATATATATATATAAATAATTTATATTTATTTATATTTTCTTTCTCTTTTCCGTCTCCAGGAGGAGGGGGGGGGTTTCTATCATCTGTCAGCCGCGGCAGTATCTTTCCACGTCCCTCTCTGCACTATCTCTTTCTTAGCCTCCTCTATTTGTAGCTGACTTCTTTCCAGAGATCTTCTAGATTGTGCAATGTTTCTTGTCTTTCCCTTGGTCTTCTGCCCTCTGGAGTCCATTCCCATCTTCTTTCGGCATTCTCTCCTGCTCCATCCTCCAGATGTCCCATCTCAATCTCCCCACATCCCTCTTCAGTGTTGTATAGTTTACACCTATATCTTCTCTAAATAACTGCAATACTCATTATGATTTTCAAACTTTTTTATCTCATAGTTACTGATATATCTCATCTTCAGCCGCTGTATTTACTCAGTCTCTTTCGGCTGTCGCTTGCCATTTTCTTGCATCCGACCAGCAATTGGGAATCGTATTTGCTGTTAAATCACTTTTTAACCTCTTATTTCCGAAGTGATATTCTATCTTATCATGGGGTATACCGCTTTCATAACTACTCCATACTTTTCCATTCTTTGAATTCTTCCCACTTCCTCCCTTTCTGTTAAAACACCTTCCGAGATATTGCAGGGAATTTACGGGCTTCACCTCCTCTCCTGACCATCATTTTCATCCCCTCTCATTTCCTCGGTTATGTTAATATCTCTGTTTCTGTATGTCTCTTTACTGCTTTCTCACTCCTCCTAACAATCCACCACTCTCCGAATCGGCCTCTCTCTCTACGCTTCAACATGCCAGACTCTCAGTATGCATTATGTCGCTTCATTCCCGGTCATTAGGGAATGATACAAGTCTATAAAATGTTTACCGGACAGTTTTTCTAGGGACACAATAAGAAATGTTAGGAAGACGTGCAACCTTGATTCATTCTGTAATAGTTTAAATTTTTTGAATGGTTCCCGCAGGAGTTGTTGAGTTGACTCACGTGCACATTAAGAAAGTGGATAGGTATATGTTGTTTGTCTCATTAGTATATATTGACGTTTAGCCAAAGTGGCGGGGTTTAGTTAGTTATTAAAGTAAAACCGATATTGTAGCTAGGTATCACATAATTATTAAAGCTTGTATTGTGGTTAGCATGAACCATAGCTAAAGATTTTACTTTTGAGAGTAGTTGGCGTATATATTATATGTGACTTTGTAGGAAATTGACAGGGCTTTAGGTGTGGTGTGGTTGTGTTGTCGCATGGGCATGAGTGATAAAATAGTATAGTTGACTGGCAGTTGATAGGTCCAGTTGCTATAATGATTCTTTGTTTCCTTCTCCTATCTGAGTAATCTACGAACTTTATATAAATATTACTTTCTGATGGACACATATGATAGGTGTAAAAGCATAAGAATGTTTTGAGGTGTTTAAGCTGTCGAAAATATCACGGCGTTAGATGTTCTCATGTTCACATTCATCTTGAAGTCACTCATTAAAAACTTTTTGCACATCAAATGCAACATATATGCTATTAGATTGCCGCGACTATTTTTAAGAAAAAAAGAAAGATTTTCCCAGACACAATAGGCAAAGGCTCTCACGAATGGGCGGACACAGGTAGGATGAAAATATTCGATGGATTGTTACGCTAGAAATTTTTAAGCATGTTAGCTTAAGGGAGCTTCATGAGTCAAGATATTACCTTTTAAAAAAAAAACTTAGATCTTTTCATGTCTTTAAGCAAAAGATTTTGCTATATAGTTATTTATTTATGTACTTTAAATTTATCTCAAACACTCTTTCATTATGTCATTACATTGCATTCTCCATATTAGTGAGCAACTGCTCGTAATCATTTTGAGAAATTGATGTTTGTGAGAAGGAGTTTTCAGCAACATCAACGAAACATTTTCGAACATTTTGCAACAGAAATTCTGCTTTCTGATAATGAAGAGATATATATGCCTTTGTTGATAATCAATTTAAATGAAATATTATAGGGCATTACAATTTATTCTTGATATTTTCAACCAGTTAGAGAGCAAGTTCGATAATCAAAGATCATACTTACTAATCTTTAAAAGTTACCTCTTCACGACATACTATCCAAAATTTGCTCATTTTGGAATAAAAATTTATTGACAGTATATTTGAGATTGTAAAGGTATTTAGCATTTACTCACTCAAAATGTGAATCGCAAACAATATTGTGGGGTTCACTACTTGAAATGTCTAAAGAACTTTTCAATTCTACATGAGAGAAACTAGCAGAAACTGCTTTAATGGAATGTTTCATTATAGACTTCAACAAGATAACAACGGAAGTTATCAATTCATTTGCTGTTAAGAGAATCAATTAAGA
>JABUQX010063543.1:0-12027 GCA_015478945.1 Trachelipus rathkii | reverse complement strand
TCTTATTTTTGAATCTTAACAGCAATGATTGATAATTCTTCGTTGTATATTGGTGAATATGCAATGAACACTAATTAAGCCAGTTCTGCTAGATTTTTTTCTCATGTAGAATTGAAAAAGTGTTTGAGACTTTTCAGAGTAGTGAAATATTGTTTTGGTTTTCACATTTTGAGTGAGGTAATTGCTAAAATCCTTAACAATCTAATATGACTGCACATATCACATTTATTTCCAAAATTAGCAAAATTTGGATAGATTCGTTGGAATAAGTAACTTTATAAAGATAGTAAGGTATGGATCTTGATTCGCGAACTTGCTCTTAACTGGTTTGAAATAATCATCAAGAATTAAAAATTGTAATTGCCTATATCTTTTCATTTAAATTATTATACAAAGAGCATCATTATTTCTTTCATATCAAAGCAGGAAGTTCTGTGTGCAGTTCAAAATGATTTGAAAATGTTTCGTTGATGTTTGCTGGAAAACCCTTAAACATCACATTTCCAAATGATTAAGAGCGTGCTGTCAATAATTTATGGAGAATGCATTATACATAATGAAAGAGTTTTGAGAATAAAGTTAAAGTAATAATTAACTTATAGCAAATTTGCTTTTGTTTTAAAAATTGAAAAAAACTAATTTTTTTTATATAAAGAGTTATATCTTGTCCATTGAAGCACCTCTTAAGCTTCAACAATGCTTTAAAATTTCCTTAGGTCGTAACAATCCATCGAAATTTCCACCTACCTTGTGTCGCCCATCGTGAGAGCTTCTGTCTTTTGCTGGGAAAACTTTTTTTTTTATTTTTTTTTCTTTTAAATAGTAGTCGGCCTTGGCAATCAAAATAGCATATAGTTGCATTTGATGTGCAATAAAGTTTTTAATGAGTGTGTACTTCACATGAATGTGAAACAGTGATGAACAACGACCGTTGAGATATTCGACAGGGCTTAACCTCTAAAAATTTTTTCAGTTGCTTTTACATCATATCGTTGTCAATTCAGAAGTTAATATTGATATCAAGTTGTGGATTACCTCATAGAATAGGAAAAAGATCGGTTAGAGGCAACATGGACCTATCGGGACTGTGGTCAATAAATATATTCAAATTATCATGCCCATTGCGAACAACACACCTACACCCACCCTTAGGCTGTCCAATTTCCTAAACAGATGGTCATTATATATACGCAACTACTCTCAAAAGTTAAAAATCTTAGCTTATGGTTATGGCTAACCACATACAAGGCTTAATAAGTTTTATTGTTGTATGTAGCTCAATATTGCGGTTTACTTTATAGAATTCGCTAGATAGCGACATTAAAAAATCCCGCCACTTGGTACGTCGAAAATATACTTATATGATGCACAACAATCCATATATACCTATCCCAATCCTTTCTTAAGTTGCAAGTGTGAGACACACTCAACAAACTCCTGCGGAAACATTCAAAAATTTTAAATATTATCAGAATGAATCAGGTGACTTTCACATTTTCTTGTTTCCCTACGAAGAACTTGTCAGTGGTAACAATTTATTAGCTTGTATCATGTTCCCTATTGCCGGCGAGAATTTAGGACAATGGCATATGAGACATCTGCATGTTGAGCGAGAGAAGAGAGGCGATTGCGAGAGGTGGTGGAGTTGTGTGCGGAGGAGTTGGAGGAAGGCAGGGTTAAAGATAACAACAGAAGACAGAGATATAACAGCAACCGGAGGAAGGAATGAGGAGGGGATGAAATGGATGGTGAGAGAGGAGGAGTAGAGCGCGGTATACCATGCCATCTTGATCTCGGAGTCTTTAACGCAAAGGAGGAAGTGGAAGAGAGATTACGCGAGAATGGAAAAGTATGGAATTAGTTATGAAGGCGGAACTTACCATGATGAAGATAGAACATCGGAATAGGAGGTTAAAAAGTGAATTTTTTTTAACAGCTTACTGACCAATGCTTACGGCAGAAATGGACAAAACGAGAAAGAGAGGAGGTAGATACAGCGCTAGAAGGATATTTAAGAAACTATGATTGAAAAGTAAGAGAGGAAGAAATAAGAAATGAAGTTATTAGAGAAGATATATGTGTGAAGAAGATGACACTGAAGATGGATGTGGTGGGGGAGATTGAGATGGTGGGACATCTGGAGAGGATGGAGCAGAGAGAATTGCCGAAAAGGAAGATGGAAAATACTTCAGGGCAAGAAGACCAGGGGAGACCGAGAAGAGTTGCGGGATCGGATGGGAAGGACTTCTGGAATCGTATAACCAAATATGGGAGCGCCGTTAAGAGAAGAGGAATAGCTTGAGGCGAGGACGTCTGGAGAAAGATGTTGCGCGGCTGACAGGATGAAGAATCTTTCCTGGGAGAGGAAAGAAAGGGACAAGAAAATAAAATACATAATTATATTATATATTATATATATATATATATTTAATAGTAAAATTATATATATTATAATATTATTATATACATATAATATATATATATTATATATGATTATATTAATAATATATCTGAAAAGGAAATTTACAACAGAAATCTTCACCAACTACAAATATGTTTCATCATTTCTATTAATAAAAAATATACTCTTATTTGCTCATTATTACTTATTATTTTTATATTATTAAATTATAATTAGATACAAATTATTAATGACTTGGTTAATTAGGAAAGGGGGTTACGATTAAAATATTATTAGTATGCAATTATATATTATTAAAATTAAAATTAAATTTTATTATTTATAATACAACATTACATATATTATAGTTTTACTTATTTATAATTTATTATATATTATATTAAATTATTTATATATTTATAATCTAAAAAATATATTTATATAATCATTTATTATTATTTATTATTTTTTTTATAAAAATTAATATATAAAAATAATAATATATTTACATAATATAATATAAAATTATTAATATAATTATTATTTATTTTTTTAAATTATATTAATTATATATATTAATTAATATTATTTTATATTTAATAGTTATAAATACATCTAATATTTTAATATTTAATATTTATATTTATTATTATATTATAAATACTAATTTTATATTATTTATTATCAAATTATTAATATTTTATTTTCTTTACAGTTTACTATTAATTATAGTATTGTTAATTTTTAAATATTATAATATATTATATATATATTTATTATATATATTATATATATTATATATCTATATATATATATAATATATTATATATATATATAATATAAACTACAATATAGTTTACATGAACTTAATCTAAATATCTTATACTCATTGATGATAGTCTCTAAAACTAGATAGTATTGCCCAGTTCTCCTTACATTTTTTCTCTTTGGTTATGATTTTATAATGGAGAGCAGGAAAGCGTTCACCTAACTTGCGTTGGAGGTTAAGAGCGAAGTACGCAGAAATCAGACTTGTACAATGTCTTGTACTACTTCGGTACATAAATTTTTTCAACTTTTTCATTTGCGCAAGAATTTTATTTAAAGTTATAGAATATTGTGTACAGGATTAGAAGACCCTGACTTTTCGGAACCATCGACGCTTTCGACTAGACTCATTCATTCGAGAGCTTTTTATACTAATCCTTCTGAACTTTCTGAAGATGACTTGAGAAGGTAAGTTAACGGAGATAGTTTGTGTTTCATCATGCTTAACAATATGTTTTAGATGTTTCATTTTGTCTTGAACTTCCTTGCAACCTTTTAATAAAAATGGCCACATTGCAAAGTGCATATTTAGCTTTGTTCCAAGCTTTTCTTCAGTTAGCTTTACCCTGTAGATTGGATCATATAAACACAACTGCTAGTATATTCATTTGACAAATGGAGAATTTCTCTTTCGTTCCATGGATCTTTATTCTTCAGTATCTTAAACTTAGATAGATAAGGTTTGAAGGTTGAATTTTTAGAATATAATTCAAATTGAAACAAAATAAGGTGCAGGTTAAAAAGCTTCGAAGTTTGCAATTGGCATTTGTTGATGTGGAAGTTCGAATCATTAACCACACTTTGCATGAACTGTTGATTTGAAGTCGATTGCACAGAGACACATTTATTACTTGTCGTTTTAAATTTTCCGACTCCAACCTATATTGAAAGTACGACTCGCTCCGACTCGACTCCGACCTCTTGGAAATTCCGACTCCGACACCGACTCCGACTCACCCTCTTCAAAATTACCGCCCGCTCGCGCTCGACTCCGACTCGACTCCACCCTCTTCAAAACTACCGACTCCCGACTCCGCGACTCGACTCGATCCGACTCCGCAACCATGGTTTGCACTAAAATAATTCTTAATAAATTTCCTTCTCAAAATAAAGAAGTTTTTACTTTACTTTCCAATCTTCTTTAACTGGCTAACATATTTCATATGCTTCTCTCTTTTCACTAATTTCCGTAATCTTGTTTTATCTTTCATGCCTTTTCTCTGTGATGCCTCCCTTTATGCCTTACAAGCTTTCGAAGACATATAATTAATTTGTTTTCAATATATAGAAGATGATTTTTTTAAATATATATTGATGTTTTATTTCATATCAAGCGACAACTTTACTTAGAGGATGTAAATGCTATCGTAATATACATCAATTTATTTCATACTAATTATAATAATATAATTATTATAATTTTATATTATATATATATACTTATATTATATTATATATTAATATATATTAATATATATATATATATATTATATTTATATTATATACTTATATAATTACTTTTAATGCCAATATAAACAATCAACTAAAATTATCAAAACAATTGTTTCAAATCCCGTAGAATTATATAATTTGCTATTCTTTGTAAGAAAAAATCGTATGAAAATTATTAAAATTATTCTCAAATTGGTTTAGAGTATTCTTTGTCACCAATTTCCCAAATAACGTTCAATTAATTAAAAGTATAAGGGAGATGGTCTGAAAGTTAAGAAATGGACATAACAGTTGGATTTATTCCTAAAACAATTTTTTTTGGGGGAGGGAAAATTTTTTTCCCCGGGGGGGGGGTTCACGGGGGGGGGGAGTTACAACTCACTTGAAGTGTTATTTGGAGTTAAAGGAAAGGAGAGACCAATTCACTGGCTGTTTCATGAGAACCAAAATAAAACAAGGGCAATAGTGATTATTAAAATCGTCCAAAATGATGATTTCAGGGAAATGTGTAGAAGAGAGAATGTTCTTTGTTTAGAAGTTTAGAAAGTTGAAGAATTTATGATAGTCAGTGAAGTTAGGAGATAAATAAATAAAACAAATAAATTATAGACGAAGAAATTGGCAAAAAAAAGTCTAAGCCAATAGGTAAAATATTTGTCTGAATAGAAAATAAAAACAAGTAAACAAGCAATTTCGTTGCACGCGAATCAACCTTCTTTGGTTCTGCAAATTGAGAAAAGATACAGTAAATGGTAAAGGGTAAATTTTCCTGTCTGGAAGCCCAGACACCTATGTTTCGCTCAAGAATATGAGATTCACCTGTGTTGTGTTCAAGAACAAAAAGAGATCTAAATGTAGAGAAATACTGTTAAATAAAGTGGAAATTAGAGTACTGACCGTGAATGCTAATGAAATTAATGAAAGCTTGTCTGCATCAACCCCATCACCAAAGAACACAATTACCTCAAGTGGTGACATGAAGGAGTGGGCGAGAATCATTGCTTAGATGCCTCCCTTCCAAACACCTCCTAAGCAGCATTTTGCTTCATCATTTATTTTAAAAGTAGTTAAATGAAAATGCTCGACGGTGAGCTTATAGACCTGTAGGGTAAATTTGCTCTATAAGAACGAACCAATGTCCTTGTGAGGTGACTTGACAGGCAATGTATGATATGAAGCATATCTCTCCAACTTTACTATTTTCTTTCGTAATGCAAACACTCCTAAAAACAGGTTCCATTTTAAACACCATTTTATTTTCCTCTTCATCACTCTTAATCAAAGTACGTTGCTACTGTCAATTTCAATGAGTTGAGGGTGCTCAAGATAGACCACAAACATGCCGTTGAACCATGTACATCAGTCATATCCATGTAACTCAAGTTCCAAATATCCAATGTTATTGGCAGTTAATCATTGGAATCATATGTAAAATATACTAATTTTGAGTTATTATAGCTTTAATACTATTTAAATATTTCCAAGGCATCTGATAGGCTATTAAGTCGTAAAAGGTCGCTAAAAGAGGTCTCCGTGTATAAATTCTATCACACCTGAGCAGTCCATATCAAGTAAATGATACCCTAGCCGAAGGGGATTTATAGGGTTTTAATGTATATAAGACATTTTCCAGCATTCTATATAGATTTCTGTAGTAGCAACTTCGTTCAACAATCTTAGGATATTGATATCGATAACCCTTGTGAAATGAAAGTGGTTCCCCAAATTCTTTTGCTGGATGTTCAAAAAATTTTCAGAACAATGAACTTTGATACATTCATCTTTTCATCTGAATAGATAAGACCTCCAACAGTGGTGAAAACCACTTCGACTACAGCTGGTAGGTCAGCAGGTTTACTTTTTATTCTAGAGCAAATTAGACGCTACCCGTGTAAAATTCTTAGCAGCACAGTGTAGAATAGTCTCTTGAGAGATATTCCAGATCGACGTAGAAATCATAAGTATCTATTTATGACTTTATCGTATCTATGTGGCAGCTATCTTTGAAATGTAAAACAACATGAATAATGATGTTAGCATCTTGATAATTAACAAATTTCCTATAGCTTCTATAAGGTAATGCCTGATCACTAGTGAAGTCGTAAGATAGACTTCACTGTGAAACATGGATACAGGAATTTGATTCACTTACTATTGCTCATCACCGTAGGAAGATGTACATCGTGTTTTCAATTCGTATTTACATATAAAACACATTAAGGTCTAGTATTTGGTCAAGGTGCCTGATATTGAACTCTAGAGAAACATCTGTATTGGAATGATGTAAGAGATAATACTGATAAGTTGACTTCGTAAGCTAATCGTGTAGTTTTAGAGAATGAATCCAATTCACTTAAACATCAGGCTAGGAGAGAGAAATGCTTTAGCATGTCACTCTGACGTATATGAACATTTTATAAACACTTAACGATATATACACCATCGGATAAGTTACTTAGTATTATACAATACACATCATTTTTTCTTTACACTTTTTCGCTTAGCTTTTTACTTTATGACAATCTGTCTTATTCCTGCGACTTTCCTACATAGTCTTATTTTTTCTCAATCATCCCACATCTCATCTGAAACATCGCCTATCTTTTATCTACGAGTATTTTTCTCACCATTCTTGATGTATGACCTTATCTTATACTTTTTACCTTAGTATCGCCTTTGCTGGCCAACTTGCACTCTCCATAGCTTGCAAAAATCACCCGGCATACCCCTCTGCAATTTTTGTCCCCTGATACCTTTCTTGCTTAAATTACAGGATCTTGCTTACTATCTTACCTGGAGATTATTTTAAGAATAAAATAATGATACCACCTCTTATATTCCCATTATGCTGTATTACTGCTCTGTTTCTTTCTAAGATGACGTTTGATAACATGAACCGTAGAAAGGCAAAAGGATTCCTTCTACATCTGTATATTGCACGCGTACAGAGCAAAATGGATCTTCAGGAATACTAATAACACTTAGGGAATGTTGATACTTTACTCTCTTTGGAAACTATACTCTACTCTTATAAGACTTTGGACAATTACCTACATATGATGAAATATATTGTATACATAAGCATACTGATGTTTGGAGGAATCCATGGGTAATTGTATAATCAGACTCATCTGCTCATTTTTGTTCATGGTCATCTTTATTCTCTACAGTAGTAACTCTTCAACATAGTAGATATCATAGTATATCCACTCAAGGGCATTCACTCTACGATTGTTTCGCTGCTATTGTGTCGTGAGAAAAACATTCCGTTTCGTCAGTTTTACATTTACTTTTGAACCTTAAGATTAATATTATCCAATAGTACGCATTCAGCATTTTGGCCTATACCAGTTCCTTAACATTAAAATCTATCAAGAACGTTAAAATGAACTAAAATACAGGCACCGATTTAAATAGACTCCGCACAAGTATCTAAAATATTCTTTGTACAATTATCGTCTATTCATCTTTGCCAATGTGTTCTTTTTCAGGTAACGAGTATCTCTCTTGTTAATAGTTTAACATCACACTATGTACACCCTTCCTAATGATGTAGGTCAAATTTTCTTCCGTATTATTCATTTAAATAATCCACTCGTAGCCTCTTTCACTGTTACGGATTCTATTGCACGTTGTATAATCTTCTTTCTTCTATTTTGGGGGATGGTGGGGGTACAGAGGAGAGTTATATTATAGGTGTTTTCAATTTCTAACTACAATGATTAATGTTTAACTTCCCTTGCTTTTATATAAGAAAAACTTGCAGTATACCCTCCACAAGTAACTGCTTATTTTCTCCTTTACCTCTCGTAGCTATATTTTTCATTTTCATTTCATAGGCAGTTTGAACCTTACTTTTGTATTTCCTGTTTAAAAAAAGTTATTTTTTTTCCCATTTATTTTCTGTTAAATATAACTTTAAACTAATCCGACTGATGGCGGACTTTCGACTTAAAACTTCCGTAGTCCAACCGGATTTATATCCTTTTCTAAACTTTCTTCTTTCGAGAAACTCGAATATTCGTTACCCTTATTCCTGAAGTATTGCTTTTTTGTTTCTTTATCCCATATACGCAATATTCCTGCTTTGATCTCTCTTAAGAGTTTACTTATAAGATCGTTCTATGGAAAACTCAACATGATTAAGATCAACCACAACATCAATATTATTTCAGTCCATCCATCTTTAGTAACCCAAATAACCTATGATTGCTTCTAATGGACGTGGACTCTTTCCACAGTGCCGTGTACGGAATTGTATTTATAGCTTACCATACTCCCAGACGATCTCCTAACACTCTCGCCCTTGATTCCATTCTGATCTCGTCTCAAAATATAGGTGTTCTCCGCTCCTCCTCTATTTTCTCTAAAGCTATGATTTCGAACCTTATTTTATTCCTCAACCACGTATCTCGGTATACGTCAAGTAAATATATATTAAAACATCCATTAAAAGAGATGTATTGGTCGTCATAATCTAATCCTGCTATCGAGTCAATATGTACCGTGTAGGAATTTCTTCTATACAGGTTTTGTTAGATTAAATGGCTCTTCACCTCAAATCTCTTTACTCTTTTTTCTAATATTAGTACTTAAGCAAACCTAGTGAAACCCAAACTATTTTCCCTCAATTGAAGGATATTATCAACTACCTCCCGCCTCCATGTTGTCTATGACAACGTGTAGCGTTAAGTATATATATTATATATAATCAATATAGTATTTATATCTATATTATATTATCTACTACTATATATATAGTATATATTCAAAAAGTGATTTAGTACACGAGGATAATAAGAGTAAAGATAAATAAATTTTTAACCATACTTCACATCTAAATAAAGAAAAATAATAAAATATATTAGACATATGCGCGAAATAAGATACTGATATATATATAAATATTATATATTATTATATATATATTATATATAATCATTATTGTATGCATCATACGATTAATCAACATGCTATTATAGTGTTTTTCTTGTTCTTTGAACACGTTTCTTACTGATGCTAAGAAGTGCGATGAACTGAATCAGGTTGCGTAACCGGACTATTATCTAATTGCTATGCTTTATTTAGATTAATTGTAAATTAATTCTACAGTTTCTGTTTTTATCATTCCATCCTTATAACAGCCTTTTCGTTACGTGAGATCACTATCAACACACTATTTACTTTAACTATTTAATCAATTACATCTGCCTCTTCATTCAAATTTAATATTTAAGAATATTTATATAATGCTTTCTCTCTTAATAGAAAAAAATAACCTCCTCTAGGAAATTTACTAAATTTATCTTACATTTCAACTCCAAGTTTACTTCATTGGCAATATCACATTGTCGTAGCGAATACTAGAGTATGTAGATGCACGTCTTTAAGACTATCCATTTTGTTGGTCCTGTAATAGCGCGTTCTTTCTGGATTTAAGTCTGAATTTATATCCTCGTACACTTTTATCAAGATTTTATCTGTTCTTAGGATCATATAAGCTGAGTAGAGCGTGAAATAATGAGTCGTCACAAGTAAGGATTCTGTTGTTGCAACTGTTGTTTGTGAAAGAGGTTTTAATGTCAATGCAATCGGCGTAATATTGCGTGTTGGGGCTGTGATATGAAACTGTATTGTGATTTGCACGTGTGAGCATAAGGCCATATTGAGCGTTGTGATGATTGAATTGAGGAACTGAGATTCTGTACATTGTCATTATACTATTTCTAGATCATTATATGGGCTCATGAGACCTTCTCATCTATGGACAACACCTTATCATATCAGGCGCAGCTATAAGAGAAATAATCAGTATATCTCCTCCTCTCGTAACTTCTTTCATTTCAATCTTATGTTAGAGTTTTTATAATGTTTCATGATAATTGCAAATGAGACCGTGTTTAAAGACATTTCCTTTGGGTAGTTGTTTTCAATAACTGATGGGATTTCTTCTCATAATTTATTTCAGATGGTTCAACTTTGATTTTTTATAGGTACAATACTTTGCACTAGCACTTTATCAGTTTGTAACATTCTCCTCATAGGCGATGTGTCGGGCCAGCTGTGCGCTGTTTTGGTGTTCACACATCAAAACTTGGGTCTATAACCTCGTTATTACTTTAAAATCTTTCCTTGAAGGGACTTTGAGTCAAATACATATTGATCATGTCTCTTCTCTGGCCCAACAACAGTAAATACTGTGTATTTAAAGACATCTCTTGATGGTGCAGCAGCGATGAAAAAGAGATTTAGAGGTGTTGAAGCTGTCGAACTTTCTCTGTCATCACAAAACAATTTGGCTTAACTACTAATACAATTATATTTGTTCCATGTAATGTCACACCTCATATTATATGCTTCGTATAATAAATCCTTTATTTCTTAATTTTCCGGATAAACATATAACACCCATATTAGTTTTAACAGTGCCTAGTCAAAATCTCCATTCTTTAAAATATTTAATATAGAAAGTTTACCACGCCGTCGACCGTACAAAGGTTAGCCGGACTCGACGTAATTTCTCCACATACTGCTCGCATTATTAATGATTAATGACTTCAATTTAAGCAGTATTAGATATCTAACACGTGAATAAAATATGTACAATTTTATTAAATAAGTTATTACCAGAACTCTGTGGTGTCTTTGTTTTGTATCTGACAATTAAACAAAATAACATAGAAATAATCATAAAATAATAAAAAATAAAAATTAAAGAAACATAATGTTAAAAAATATATGAGTTAACACCTAAGCAGTGATTAAACAGTAAAGGCAGAATATTTTAACGCGATAGCTAAGAATTAAAGCGTAAAGCAGCTAAAACACAAGCATACTATCCTAGAGTAGGTACCCTCTATGACTTACTGATATTACTGCTTATAGTACGAAGTAATGAATAAAGATAACAGAGATTAAAGCTATAGGAAGCAGAGAGTTAATACAGTAAAGCAGAGAGTTAAGCAGTAAGCCAGTAAAACAAAAGCATACTAATCCCTAGGTTAGAGTAATAACCCTATTATTACTATTTAATCTTCTATGGGTAAGATATGTTATTTAATAATCGGTACAATTGTAGTGAAAACATTGAATGATCTAGTATATTTGAAACAGATTCCTTTGAATAGTTGATTAAGCCATTTCGTTCACGCCGGAATTGGCTGGGCACGCAGTTACGCGGATATGGCCTGCGGGCCGCGGCGGCGTTACGCGAAATATTGCGCCTACGTCGCGCCCGGCCAATAGTGCGCTAAACGCGCGACGCCCTTCCCAGGTGGCTGCTTCGGACCGGACTTCTAGTTCTGCGGGGGGTCCCGTATCAAATTGCGTTTAAGCTCTATAGTTAA
>JABUQX010063542.1:25000-30875 GCA_015478945.1 Trachelipus rathkii | reverse complement strand
CTTCTCTGTCCTTTGTTTCCTCTTGCCTGCATGTTCTGCCTCTTGTCCTCTGTTTCCTCTACCCTTCTAGTCCTTTTTAACTCTTTGCCTCTATCTTCTCTGTCGTCCATCTGTCATCTGCCTCTTCCCTTTCTTTCTTTTCCTCTCTTCCCTCTGTCCTCTGTCCTTTGTCATCTGTCCTTTTTCCTCTTACCTCTGTCCTTTTTCCTCTTTCCTCTGTCTTCTGTCCTCTGTCATTTTTCTTCTGTCACCTGTCCTTTTTATCTTTCCTCTGTCTACGGTTTTTCATCTGTCTCTCTGTCCTATTTAGTCCTCTTCCATCTTGTACTTCTGTACTCTTCTGCCTCTCCGCTGCCTTTGTCCTTTGTTCCTCTTTCCTTCTGTCTTCTGTCCCTCCATCCTTTTTCTTCTTTAATCTGTCCTCTGTCCCCTATATTTTTCCTCTGTCCTCTGTTCTTTTTCCTCTTTCCTCTGTCCTCTATCATCTGTCCTCTGTTTTTTTTCCTCTTTCCTCTGTCGTATGTCCTCTGCCCTTTTTCTTCTTTCTTCTGTCCTCTGTCCTCTGTCTTCTTTCTTCTGTCCTTTTCTTATTTCCTCTGTCCTCTTTTCTCTGCCCTCTGTCCTCTGTCCTTTTTCCTCTTTCCTCTGTCTCTGTCCTTTTTCTTCTTTCCTCTGTCCTTTGTTCTCTGTCATTTTTCTTCTTTCCTCTGTCCTCTTTCCTCTGTCCTTTTTCCTCTGTCCTCTGTCCTTTTTCCTCTGTCCTCTGTCCTCTTGTCTTTTGTCTTCTTTCCTCTGTCCTCTGTCCTCTGTCCTCTGTCCTCTGTCCTCTGTCCTCTGTCCTCTTCTCTTCGTGTCTTCAGTGTTCTTCCCCTCCATTCGTGTATGCCCTCGTCGGGCTTCAATTTCCATTCAATTTTCCCAATTTATATTCGCTCATTTTATGATTATTTTTGAACTTTATTTTTCGATACTGATAAGTAATTATTTAAAATTGCTTTTCTTTATATTTATATATATAATATATATATATTATATATATATATATATTAATATATAATAATATACTAATATATATATATATATATATAATATTATTTATTATATATATATATATATAATATAATATTATTATGAAGTATATATATATATTATACAGATATATATTATATATTATATATATATATATAATATATATATATTAATATATATATATATTATATTATATATATATATATTATATAATATATAATTAATATATATTATAATATATATAATTATATATAATATATATATATTATTATCTAATATAATATATATATATTATAGTATATATAATATATATATATATATATATATATATGATATAGTATTATATATATTATTAATAATAATTATATATATATTATATAATTTATATAATATATACTTATATATATGGTGTCGGGTGTAGCTTATGCTGAGATGGAATTAAATCAATTTTCGTTGATAGTGGAGGCGTGTGTAAATAATAAATGCGTTCGACACGCTAAGAGACTTGAGATGATTAATATATAATTGCAAGTGAAACCATTGTGTATTTTTTTCCTGGCTTTTTAAATTTATATTATGGATGGGCTGGTAATAAAAGGATTTTATAATAGGGTTGACAGGGGAGGAGAGTGGAGGGTGCCTTCTTATTATATGCGCAGATGATTTGATTTGGTGTAATGAATCTGAGGAAAGTTTGAAAAGATGGGTATAGTGGTTTGAAGAGTATTGCAAAAATAATGGATTTGATTACAGTAAATGTAGATAAGATCCAGGTGATCTTGACAGGTTGACAGGTGAGGATAGTCCGCAGTGTGAAATCATGTTGGATAGTCAGCAAATTGGAACAAGTATTGGAGGTTAAATATTTAGGATATATGTTGGATGGAAAGGGAAGAATGATGCCGAATGTGTTAGGAAAGTTGTAAATCGATAGGAAGTGCGTGTGCAATTATAAAATCTTTGGTGAATAACAACGAGAATAACTCGTGGGTACACTAATTTTTGCTATAGAGAAATGTTGTTACGTACTAGGTGGGTAATGAATTAGTAGTAAACATGGTATGGCGGATAAGAAGAAAGAAATAGGAATAGATTTAAGGTGCAGTCTGTTAGGATAGATAATAATCTTAGGGGCGTGTTAGTTGTGAGAAGAATTTATAAAATGAAGAATGGACGCATTAGGGAGTTGTGTGGTGTTGCGAAAGGGGTAAATGAGAGATTAAATGTGTGCTTTAAAATTTTAAAGTGGTTTGGTCATATTTGGAAAGGATGGATGGCAGTCGATTGGTTAAGCTGTCGTATAGTGTCGAGTGTGTTAGGAGGCAACTGATTATATATATATATTATATTATAAATATAAATATAATATATATATATGATATTATAATATATAGATATAATATATATAATAATATAATATTATATATATATATATATCTATATATATATTATATTAGCACCAACTAGAAGAATGGTGCATGCTAAGAGTGAATATTTGGTTAGCGAGGGGGCAGGGTTGTGGCCCTGGCACCGGGGGTGAAATATAACAATAACGAGATACCACCACAGTTGGGGTCTGCCGCGGTGCTGTGATAGCTTAGAGTGAATTTTTGGCTGAGGCAGAAGCTCGACAACTTAAGGGCTCATGAGATTAGTGGTATGACTTGTCACGTTATTTGTATTACTAGCTATTCTGTTTCCAGTGCATGATTGCTCACTTCACCCACAGTCTGTGGGGTTATCCATGGGGTTATTAAGAAGAAACAAATATATAAGGCTTTACTAACCACAGGTTTAGAAATAAGTTAGTGCTTTGTTATAATCTCTACTGTAAGTGTTTAGCATCTTTATTTTACTGATCGGTTGTAAAAGAGAACTTAAATTCAGGACAAACATTTGCCACTTTTATTATCTTATTTCTTATTCTCTTATTGTTTGTTGTTGTTTGTTGTTGTTGTTGTTGTTTAGTTGGTTGTTGTTGTTGTTTGTTGTTCGTTGTGTTTTGTTTAAATTGTGGTTTGTATAAACGCGTGTGTGTGGTTGTGTGTTGTTAGTCCATAATATATATATGATAATATTATAAATATATAATATATATAATATATAATATATATATATATATATTATTTATATACTAGTATATATTATTTAATATAATAATATATAAAATATTAAATTATTAATTTCTCTCTCTCTCTCTCTCTCTCTCTCTCTTTTTCTTCCTTTTTGCTTCCCTCTGATATATAGTATAGTAATATATTAAATATATATTAATATATATATATATATATATATATATATGATATATATATATATAATATAATAATATTATATATATAATATACTATATATATTCTCTCCCTCTTTCTCTCATCTCTCTCTCTCTCTTCGATATAATATATATATTATATATATATTATATATATATAATATATATATATAGTAGTATATATATATATATATATATAATATATATCATATACTCTCTCTCTCTTTCTCTCTCTCCTCTCTCCTCTCTCTCATCTATATATATATATATATATATATATAATATATATATATTATAATATAGATATATATATATATATATATTATATATATTATATATATATAGATACATACCGTATATATATATATATATATATATATATATAATAATATATATAGTATATATTATATAGTATATAGATATATATATTACTGTATATATATATAAATATAATATATAATATAATATTTATAATATATATATATATATATATATATTATAATATATCTCATATAATAATATACTATAGTATTATATATATAAACGAGTGTATATATCGACCCCTTTACATGGTCTGCACTTTATGAAGCCAGAACAAATGAAAAAGTAATTTATTTTTTTAAATTTAAAATAAAATTCATAATCTAATTTTAGAAATTGCAAAGTTTGCAAAAAGATTAGGAGTTACAACATATATTATAAGATTCCTATGCGAAATACTAAACGAATTTTGCAAACTTAGTTAAAGGACATTGGTAGATGGGACATATCGAATATCATGATGAAAACTGATTAACTTTACGAAATTTGCAATCAGGTTTTGCTTTTTACTTTGAATATTAAATCAATTATATATTTACGATTATATAGGATGCTACATTCCACTGTAAAATTTTATTTCATGAACATGTTTTCAGGTTATCATTCCCTTCTTTTTCCAAGTCTTCTATTGATTTTTTTTTCACATTTCACATACTCATATTTATTCCCATAAAGTGATTAGCTGCCTCGCAATAATCTTATTCTATAGAAGCTGAACAAATTTGACGATAATAGCATAACTTTGTAGGATACCTCTCTCAACGCACCACAATTGCTTTTCATTATATTCTGTTTTAATAACTGTCTTCTGTCTTCAATATATACTCTCAAATCCTTCTTATCTATAGTTATTCCCGACACTCTTAAGGTTCCTCTAGCAAACTTCTGTCTCTTACTCTATCGAATGATATTCTATAGAAGTTCTATTTTAACATCAATAAATCTCTCATCATGCTTTCTCAAGACTGATATACATAGTTTTTAATATGTTGAAAAAGAGGCAGAAAAAAATTCTACTAGAATTTTCTTTCATTAACATTTTGTCCTCTTTATCGGTGGTTTAAAACTTAGCTAATTTCTCAAATTCAGGATTTTTATTGGTATGGTAAAATAAATAGATTATATATTTCCTTTTACCAAGCCCATTTTGTTCTTCAGAAATTTGAAGTTTAAATTTATTCCTTATTCTTGCTAGCATTCTATTACGCCCTTAGAAAAATTTTCATTTTTTTCTATTATAGGAGGAGATCTAATCTAGGTAATTGCTACCTAGGATCCTGAAGTATCGAACCATGGTCCTTCGCCTCGCGACTCAGTAGCTCTTCTGATTGTACAATGATAGCGTCATCTATGATGTTTATTTATCACAGAGAAATGTTTCTTGTATTTCTGGTTTGGCAATTTATTAGTCATTTAGATCTGATACTTTCGGATGGATAAATCTAATTTCCTTAAGCTGCTTGGTAACAAATTCTCACAAATCTTTAACATTTCTACTACAATTTCATGACCACTTGCGACTTTTCCGATTTCCAATTTTTATCTTAATAAATGCTTCCGATTCTTTCAATTTCATTGATGCTTATTGGCAATTGTTGTATAGGTTTAGGACGCCTCTAGTATATCTTCTCTAAATAACTGCAATACCTTCATTATGATTTTGCAAACTTTTTATTATCTCATAATAACTTCTTCCTCTCTCGCAATCACGGCTTCTTCTCATTTATTGATATTTTAATTTTTTTTTATTTATTCTTTTGCTTGTTAACTAAGAAATATTTTATCATTTTCATTTTCTTACTTTCAAAAACATTACAAAAACATTACAAAAACATTTTCTTCCAAGTTTGTTTTTGACAAATTTTCAAAATCTAAGTAGCGGTCATTCATTTAAGTTCCCTGGTTTTATTAAAATCATTTTGTGTTTCATTCTGTTTAAGCTTTATACTTTTTATTTCTATATTCTCCCTTTCATTCATTGATAATAATATTATATATATATATATATATATAATATATTTATATATATATATATTAATATATATATATATATAATATTATATATATATATATATATATATATATATTATATAATATATATATATATAATATTATATATATAATAATTATATAATAAGCCTCTCGATTTAGACGGAAATGAGTTATTTTCTGTTTAATTGATTTTTTTTAATTAATTTTATATTTGTAGGAACTGATCTAAATAATGATTTTTCTTAGAAATTAAGTGACCAGCCA
>JABUQX010063542.1:10000-15000 GCA_015478945.1 Trachelipus rathkii | reverse complement strand
TGCATCTATCCTTGTATTGTTTAGTGTTTTTCATTGTAACTCATATAAATACCCAAAGGAAAAATTAATTACTACCCAAGATATAAAATAATGTTTTGAACATGAAAAAATCTCATTAAGACAAATAATGAAAGTACACAAAATCGACTTTATGAAACTTCACAAATTTTAAACCCCTTTACTTCTGCTTTTTCCCTCGATATAAAATGCATTTCTTAGTTTTTATCCATTATATATACATATGAATATATATATATATATATATATATTTATATATATATATATATATATATACTATTAGTATATGATAGTATATATATATATAGATATAATATATAATATATATATAAGTATATAATATAATTATATTATATAATATATAATATATATATATATAATATATATAGATATATATTATATATATATTATATATAGTATAAATATATACTATTATATATATATATATAGAAAAAACTTGCCTTTGGGGTCGAACCACTGCATGTTGCGACTGAGAACGATACCCCTGAGCAATCCTCTAACCCCAAAAAGTTAGATTCAAGAACAGATTCAGGAGCAGACGGGAGCTCGTTCGCTTAAAGCTGTTCTTGGAATCTAAAATTTTTCTGGGTTTAGACGGAGTAGCTCAGTGGTAGAGCTCGAGCTATATCGTTCTCAGATTGCAATAGCGCATGCTTCGACCCCAGAGAAGACAAAGTCTTTCTTTACTTCCCGTAATAGATTCTTCGTTTACCACTTATTAATTGCGAGGGTAGCACATGTGTCTAATGATTTAAAATCTTACGAACGAGGGAAGGACAGGGTGAACACCTGCGTGATATAGCCTTGACGGGAGCTCGTTCGCTTAAAATAACTTGTTCTTAATTAATTTTATGGATTAGCAAGATGGCTCAATGGTAGGAGCGTCGAGTATATCGTTCTCAGTCGCAAACTGCGGTGGTTCAACTCCAGAGGAGGCAAGTTTTCTTTACTTTCCGTAATAGTTCTTTGTTTATATATATATATATATATAATATATATATGATATATAATATATATTATATATATATATATATATATATTAATATATATTATATAAATATATATAAATATGATATAAGTAAATTTCTAAAATATAACTGAGGAGCTTACAATGTTTTTCCGTCTTTCAGTAGTTCGTTTGATTATTAAATGAAAAGAAATTAAACTTGCATATGTTGAAGTTAATATAAAACATTCATGCAATATATAATTCTGACTGATTAGTTTGGAAATAGAGACCACACATTGGGATAATTAAATAATAATTAATAATTTAATAAATAATAATAGAATAATAGTAATAATTATATAATAATACATAATAATAATAATAATAATAATAATAATTGTATTTTAATCAATAAAACTTAAACAATAATAATAATAATAATAATCATATTTAATAATATATAGTAATAATAATATTAATAATAACTAATAAGTAATAATAATAATGAATAATATAATATAATTAATAATAATAATTAATATTAATATTTTATTATTATTATTATTATATTTATTATTATTATATTATTTTATTATTAATTATATTATTCTTTGCTTTAATTATATTATTATTATTATTAATTAATTAATTATTATGATTAGATTATTATTATTAATATTATTATTTTTATTATTATTTATTATTATTATTAGTATTATTATTTCATTTTCATTATTATTATCTATTATTTTATATATTATATTAATTATATTATTGAAATAATTAATTATTATATTATTATATTATTATGTATTATTCATTATTCTTATTTTTTTTATTATTTATAATGTATTATCTTTAATTATTATTATTCATTATTATTATCTTATTGTACTCATTAAAATGATTAATATTCATGATTATTCATTATTATTATAATATTATTATTATATTATATTATATTATTATATTATTGATTATTATTTATTATTATTAATTATTATTATTGTCACTAATTAAGTAGCCCTTCAGAAATTTATTATTGCATTAGAATATATGTATTATGATGTTAAATAAATTAATGAATGAGTAATTGTTTCATGTTTGCTGAATAAATTATTTTTGGTGATTTGATTTATTTAATTTAAACTTATTATTGATATTTATTAGAGCTTATAGGAGCTATGTATTGGTCATTAATTATTATTATATTATTAATTATATATTTATTATTAATTATTATTATTATTTATATTATTGATTATGTATCTATTATTATCTAGATTAGGATAATAGATCTATGTTCTAGTTACACATAACTAATAACAATCTCAATAGGACATTATTGCGAAAGAATAAGAGTTTATTATGCTCATATTCATGTTTTCTGTAATTGCTTGCCAATCCGGGTGCGAAAACACGTCAAAGCAAAACAAACCGTCAAATTATAGCAAGCAAGTACTTTTCATTCGATCTTTGTAGTGGCAGCGTGAGATTTTTTATAAAAGTACAACACTTCTGTCAACAATATTGCACAGTGCAATATGATCGTCTCGTAAATCTTTCTTAGCTTCCTAGAGACTTGAAATTTCCTTCAACAACTGTCAATTCTTAAAATCAAACCTTATAAGCAAGGAAAGATCAGAATATGAAATTAACTTATCGTGAATAAAACAGTTATCAAACTTTATCAGACTTTTGCAAAATTTAGTTTATCATGGCAAATATTTAAATTTTACATATTTTAATTACTAAGATACCTTTCAATTACACATAACAATATATTAAAATTGAAAGTTCTGTAAAATCTTATTCGCGCATTTGGCAAAACGTTGTTGATAGTTTAGTCCTGAAAAATCTCTTTTAGTTAATAAATATATATCACCCCTCTTATTATTGCTCTGTAGCGTGTGGCTATTGTTGTATTTGTTACGATATTATTTTTCACTATAAATAACTAAATACTATAATCTCGTGCACTTGCCGACTTATGTACCTTCACTATGTAGACAATGCATTTTTCCTCTCTCTCTTCCTAGTTTAGTATGAAAGTAAATATATATATATAATATATATTTATATATATATATATATATATATAGAATATTAATATTATTATATAGTATATATATATTATAATATATATATATAGTATATATATAGTATAATTATATAATACATATATATATAATATATATATATATATATATATATTTAAATTAATTTATATATATATATATATTCTAATATTAATATAATATATCTATGAAATATTCTTATATATATTTAGAATATAAGAGTATAGGTATATATATAATAATGTATATATATAATACCAAGTATATATATAATATACTATATAAATATATAATAAAGGCAAAATATAGATGTATAGATTATAAAGATTATAAAATATATATATATATATTAGATGTAAATATATTAAAGCTTTAATACTATATATTATATATAATATAATATATGTATATATATGATATATAATATATATTATTCATTATTATTATAATATTATTGTTGATTATTACTATATTATGTCATTATTATGTATGTTATAATTATTATATTATTATTATTATTATTTATTATTTATTATATTATTATTATTATTATATTATTATACATTATTAATTATTATTGATTATATTATTATTATTCGATATGTAATTTATTGTAAAAAATATTAATTATTATTATTATTATTATTATTATTATTATAAAAAATATTATTATTATTATTATTATTATTATAAAAAATATTATTATTATAAAAAATATTATTATTTTTATTTTATTATTATTTAACTATATTATTATTATCTATTATAAAGTTATTATATATAATTATTATATTATTATTATTATTGATTAATTATTATATATTATGTAATTATTATTATTACTGTTATAATTTTTTTGCTATGTCTTGTTAGGATTTATAATTACAGATAGCTAATACGAATAATTTTATTTTTATAAAATTATTTTAATAAAAAATTTACTCTATAAAACCCGTTTTTGTCGATATATTGATATGTGATATATTCCTAATATACTAAAATATATTTAAAATATTTATCAAAATATATTTGTTTGTATGTTTTATCTCATATATTTTAATTTTATAATGGATGAGTCTTCTAGGACCAACACACACACACACACACACACAAACACCTACACACACATACACACATATACACCAGCATATACACACACACCAACACACCTAAGCACACGCACACCAACAGACCTACACATACTCACAGACTCACACATTTACACACGCACGCAAACACAACTACATACACCTATACACACACACACCGAATATATACAATGGATATCATCTATTTTTTGGATATTTATTATACCATTTATCTTTCTCTATATTTTATGTTATAATATAAATTCGATATATAGAATAACAATTTATTATGCTTTAAATCTTATTAAATCTTTTGAAATAAAATAAAAATTTATATATCATAATTTTAAATTTTTTTTTAATTTTATCTTTTATAAATTACATCCTTTTTATTTTTAGCTATTTTTTTTAAAAAATATAATCTAATATAATTTTGAGTTAATTTATTGTTTATTATAAAATTTAATTTTATTTACACGATAAATTAAATATTTTAGATATTTATTTTACTTTTGTTAGTTATCTTAATTGGAGCTCTTTGAGCAATTGACTTCGATGAACGCGGCTAATCGGTCGAACGCGGTAAATCGATAAACGTGGTAAATCGGTCGAATAAAATAGGTGATTATGGTAACTGTGTTCCAAAGAGTCTTTTGTAAGTATTCTAGAAACGCACATTCATTTGTTCAGTACATGTGTCACTGATGTTTTAACACATGATTGTGTGTACGTGAATACCTGAATACGCAAGTGTATAGATGTGTGGTTATAGATGTTTTTGTGTGTCTTTTGCAAGTATCTCCATATACTCATTTCTGTTTCTTCAGCTTATGTGACAATGATGTT
>JABUQX010063542.1:0-7500 GCA_015478945.1 Trachelipus rathkii | reverse complement strand
GTCTTGCTCAGACGTTAATTGACTACAAACCCTCTTTGATTAGGGCTCTGCCCGTTAGCGGTGGTGTTTATCATTAAAAAAAAAATACAAAGGAGGTAAACGTCCCTATACAGAGCAAGCAACTGATGTATTGAAAAGGTGTTCCGAATTCGATTCAGATCACCTAACATCGGTGAACTTGTTTAGAAGGAAAAATATTTTGATCCTTATAATTAAAATCACGAGAAAAGAAAACGCCAAGAATATTAAGAACAGAGAAAGATTTGAGTTGCGTGTTTTCGAACAAAATATTATAGTTGTGTCAACTTGTGTGGAAGATTATGTACAGTAGATAAATGAAGAAACTGTGTTTTTGAGGCATTGATAACTACCATATTTTCTTTCCCTAATTAGAGATACAGAAAGATCAGAGGTCAGCTTTTCCAAGGTCATCCTCCTGGCATGAGTTTAATTGCTATGAGATTGTCGGGTCGCAAATTGGAAGGAGCAATGAAAGGTGGAGTTATCGGCATAGTGGTGAATAGGAGATGGTGTGACATGGAAAAGGTCAGTAAAAAAAAAAAAAAAAAAAAAAAAAATTGGGGAAAAAAAAAAAGCCTCGAGAACAATATTAATAGATTTAAAGGATAAACGGTGGCCATCTACAATAGCTATATAGACCGACAGGAAAGAAAATCAGAGAGAAAAATAGATAGCGTAAGAGGGAAGTTTCGAAATCAAAATTTTTGTGCCCGACTCTCTCCAATGATTTCAATATATCTAGAGAAGCCGCAAAATGGTCACCGAAATGCTGAATAGCGGAAGATCAAGAATCAAAGAGAAGAGTAAGGAGACCGCACCAGTAGAGAGTTTCTTACAAAAGACATATTGAAGATCAGAGATTAGATTAGAAGAATTGATGTGTTTAAAATCATCATGTGCGGACGATGAGTTATAAAGGTTGAGAAGGTGTTCCCCCTTCTTCTTTACAGGTTGAATAAGAGTACGTTTTTAGGAATAAGAGAAGATCTAAGTGGAAGAACAGGAGCGAAAAAGTTTACTAAGGCAAGGTGCAGGCTCAGAAGCACAGTTTTAAGAACCACAGGAACAATATCATCAAAGACACATACGCCTTAATGAGTGTTAAGCTAAGTTATTAGTGTTCGGATCATCGTTCGGCAACTTGAACGGACACAAAAGACACAAAAAAATTGTTCGTCCAGATGAGCGTTTTCGTACATATTTATTGTATTGAAGTTTACGGCTATAGTATGAATACCTTAATCTTCAAGTACACACACATCACTAGCAATATAGCACACATACAACAGAACAATCTATTCCACATTTACAAATCACTTTCTTTTGCTGTCTTCGCATTGGAAAAGCATGCTAGGATGCGATATCCACTCTAAGCGGTGGAAGCACTCCGCGCCTGTTGCGCTAGACAGCAAGGCTTGCTATCCGGTGGCCTCAAGTGTACATTGCACTTAAATACAAATATATACCACTTGGTTAGAAACTATACAAATACTTTAACTTACTCTCACAATGTAACGATCTCGGGATTGAAAATCCTTTTCGAGTTCTCGAGCATTGATTGCTATGTTTTGACGAAGAAATGGAAATGAAATGAAATATATATAATATATAATATATAATATATTATAATAATATTATATATATGATATTAATATTATTATATATATAATATATATATTATATTATAATATATATTATATATGTGTGTGTGTAATGTAAAGTGGGTGGGATGTACGTGGTGTGTGGTTAATTGAACCCATTTTGCAATCAAAAGCTGAATTCAGCATAAATTTAATGGTTCCCGTTAATAATTTTTTGAAAATTTAGATTAGCGGTACTTGTGATCTATTTTTAAACTTAAAGAAAATTATATAAATATTATATATAATATATATTAATATAATATATATATATTAATATTATATAATTATATATATATTTATATATATATTTATATACTATCATATATATATATATATATATATAATAATATACTAGTATATTATATAATATTGCAGCTTGTATTTCCACATACTATATTTCAAAGCCCTATTCTTATATAGGGACACAAAAAAAGGAACACCCCCTACGCACATTTTACACTGCACTAAAATTACCCAATAAGCGCAGACGGCAAGGCTTTTAAGTTTAATGGTAAGAAAGACAAACATATACAGAGCAGAGGTGCTGTTGAGGAATTGGAACTGCCACCAACGAACCAATCCCCACAGAACAAATCTCGAAAAGAACATTGCACCTCCTTATGCTACGATGGCCTTTCACAAAGGTAGGTGTTACATGTGGTGGTTCGTCAGTTTTTTTCGAGCACCCTTGCTGTATATATTAGACTTTTTATTATGGAAGATGAAAATTGGAGACCAGAAAGTATACGTTGCAAGAAAAGTAAAGAGTTAAAGGAGGAGTTAAAAAAGATAGAACAAGAAGTGGTAAGCAGCTTAGATTTATACTTTGGAGGGCTCGACTTAATTTGATGATAGGTTTAAGTTTTTGTGGGATGCAAATTGGGAGAATTTGCAAAGCACAACAAATATATATCGATCTAGAGTGGTCCGGATCAATGGGTCACATGGTTACTTTGACCGAGTGCAAGCGGCAGATGCGTCTATGGCTGAGTTATGCTGTCCTGAGATAGCGGGTCCTTATCCTAATTGACATTACGAGACTACTTTCATAGGTTCAAGGTCGCGGTATATCTTTTAGGAGCATTTCGGAGTGAGATTGAAAAGTTGGGTAAACACGCTTGAAGGGAACATACCGGTAATCGCGAGGGCCACGGGATCTAATCCTGGTAAGTGAAGATTCACTCAAGGAGTTATTTTACCTATACAAATTGAATCCGCTCGAGTATTTACATCTATACAAATTATGACTCCGATCTAGAGTGCGTCTCCTTACATGGGTCACTGCATGTTACTTTGACCGAGTGCAGCAGAGATGCGTGGCTGAGAGAGGAAGTAGGTATCTGTCTGAGATAGCGGTCCTTATTCCTATGAATAGGGTAGCGACTCTTCATAAGGTTCAAGTCGAGTATCTTTTAGTCTGTCTGTGGGTGAGTGGTAACACGCTTGTGACATACCGTTCGCGAGGGCCCGGGATTCTGATTACCTGGTATAACGTGAAGAATTCACTACAAGAGTTATTTTTCTATACAAAATTGAGACTGCCGTTTAAATTGCCAGTATTTTAACATCTATGACAAATTATATCCGATCTAGGAGTTGGTTTCTGACCTGTACAATGCAGGGGGGAGGTCCTAGTGTTACCTTTAGACCCGAGTTGCAAGCGGAGATTGCGTGGTGCTGAGGTATCTGTCACCTGAAGATAGGCTCGAAGTCCTTGATTCCTATTGAAATAGAGCCACTCTTCATAAGGTTGGCAAGGTCGCGTATCTTTTTTAGCTGTGTCGTGATTGAGGAAAGTAACAGGCGCTTGGCCATAACCGTTCGCGGAGGGCCGGGATCTACAATCACCTGGTAAGTCGAAGATTCACTCAAAGGAGTTAATTTGTAATCGTAAATACAAATTGGACTAGCGGTATAGATGCCAGTATTTAAGCACTATACAAATCTATACTCGAGGTCTAGAGGGAATGGTCTCGCTTACATGGGTCCTGTCGTTACTTTGACCCGATGTGCAAGCGGAGATTTGTGGTGGCTTGAGGATCTGTCCTAGATAAGGCGGTACCGTATTCCTATTGAATAGAGAAGCGTACTCTTTTCATAGTTAAGTCGACGAATCTTTTTAGCTTGATCGTGGCGTTGAGTGGGGATAACACGCTTGGCAGTATACCGTTCGCGAAGAGGGCCCGGAGGAGGGATCTAATCCTGGTAGGTGAAGATTCACTTCAAGGAAGTGAATTTTGATCTAACCATTGAACTGCCGGAGAGGTTTAACAATGCGATAAATTAACTGACATCTATACAAAATTAACTACCGATCTAGGGAGTGGAGTCTCCTTAACAATTGGGTCCTGTGGGATACCTTTGACCCGAGTGCAAGCGGAGATGCCAGTGGCTGAGGATTCTGTCTGAGATAGGCGGCTTATTCCTATTTTGAATAGAGCAGCTTCTCGATTAGGTTTCAGAGTACGCGTATCTTTTTTAGCTATGTCGTGTGAATGATGGATAGGACACTGGGCATTGGCATACGTTCGGGCGAGGGCGCCCGGGAACTATCACTGGTAAGTGAAGAGTTCACTCAAGGGAGTTATTTCTATCGTAATGACAAATTGAAACTGCGGATTTATTGCAGAGAGTAATTGTACGGAGTCTATAACAGGAATATAACTCGGAGATCTAGGATAGGTCGTGACCGTTACGGGAATGTGGTCTGTGTTGAAACGCTTTGACCTGAGTGCAAGCGGAGAGCGTGGCTGAGGTGATCTGTCCTGAGATAGGCTGGTCCTGTATTCCTAGTTGACTAGACATCCTTTCATAGGGTTCAAGTCCGCGGAGAGAGTAGAAGAGAGAGATAAGACGAAGAGGAAGAGCGGAGTATTTTTGTATTGAGGACTTATGTGCGTGAGAGGTGGGATTGGAGGAAGTGAGAGAGAGAGAGAGAGAGAGGGAGAGAGGAGAGGTAGAGAAACGGACTTGCAGATACCGTATGTCAGCAGAGAGGGGCCGCGGCGATCCTGAAAAGACCTGAGAGAGAGAGGAGGAGAGTAATGTGGCAGATATGCGATACGAGATCAAGAAGGAGGTTATAGGATTTCAGGATCATAATAGGTAAGATCAGTAAGTTATATAATATATATGAGAGATAGATAGTGAATTATAGAGTAATAGAGGATAATAGAATAGATATATGACCTGAATATGAATAGTAAGATATAATATATACTAGAGTGATATATTATAAGATATATAGATAGTGAATAGTATAGTAATGAAGAAGTAGAGGGAAAAGAAGGAAAGTATTTAGGGAATGCGATTAGTTATTTCTTCCTATCTGGCATTAGCTCATCCGGTTAGCCAAGAATGGGGTGTAGAGGAGTAGATTAGATGTGGGATAGTTGAAGACTCTACTCTGACGTGGAGCAGAGGGAGTGTAAAAGATAGAACAAGCGATCTGTGTATTGAGTGTGTGAAATCCACTGAGTATAGAATGAGGAAATAATTTATGATGAGAAATCACGATGTAAGTTATGTAGAAGTATATTTAGACGCATTGACTCACTGACCATTGAACTAAATTTCGTTTCTGTTCACTACTTCTAAATATTCAAATTTGTTATAATACCTAACCTCTTGAACGCTGACCGTTCAGCAACATTGCACACTCGAAAATGATAAATAGTATTATTTGGTAAGATGCGAGTGACTCAAAGAACTAGAAGATTGAGAAGAAGAGAGAGAGGAGAGGAGGAAGGAGAGAGAGAGAGAGAGAAGAAAGAGAGGCTTTAATTTAATAAATATGAGAAGACAGACGTATGTACAGGAGAAAAAGTGGTAGAAATGGAAAGGATCTTCACCTCTTAGTTCTTCCAACTTTTCAAAGTTTCCAACTCCAACCGAGGATTGAAGACTGAAGTTACGTAGAAAAGCCGTTGACTGTTGAATCTTTCGTGAGAAACTTGGTGCCGAAACAAGAGGATGTTTTTTATGTCGTCTCTCTCTCGCTGAGAACAGTAAGTTGCTATACAAAAATACGTAAAAATAACTCGTTATTGAATGCTAAAATGATGTTAATTCTCTCACTCTACTAGCAAATATATCTATACATATATATATTAATAATATTGATAACAAAATATTTAAATTATTTCGTTATCTAAAATAGAAATAAATTATTAACTGACTCTAATAAATTTCAAAACCTTCTTTGTAAAGAGGGATTAGATTTCTTATTTAAGTTAACACAAAGAATGTATTTTACTCTTATAGTTACCAACGACACTACCGTGCGAATTCTAATTTTTAAATTTTGTGTAGTAGGTAGAACAACGTTAAATATGTTGCGATATCGAATTCTATTATAAACTCTTCTTGTGCGTAATGTAATATAGAATATATAAATATTATAATAATATTTTAAATTAGGAGCAGTAACACACTAATAATTGAATATAAATAATTATTAAAGATAATGTTCGTATATCTCGTGAATACTGGTAATGCTATGATAACGATAATTATTCATATAAGAAAAGCTAGTAGTGATATTGCATTTACTCTACTCTACCTCCTACCATAATATATAATTAACTATATACATTTATTTGTTATACATTTTGTGCTGATTTTTTTATCTCGTTTTATAAGGTCTAGAAATATCTAGTAATATCATGCAATACAGTATTATAGGTTATGATTATAATTGTATTTGTAATCGATACTTACTAGTATTTATATATTATAATCGTCTGAACTAGTTTAACAACTTAAGTGAGTTCTTTTGATACCTGATATATTACTATAAATATACTATATGTATATATATATTAATTTTAGATTCTCTAATAATATGATTAATATATCTTACGTTACACACTATTGAACTAATGATAATATATACTCTATCACAGATCATATATCACTACATTATAATCTATAGGTATTCAGGTATATATTCACGAATTGAGTAACTATGCATTTACTAATATAATAAACTAAGTATTATAATTCTTGATAATATTAAATGAATAAATATAATAGAAGAAATACATGTAGAATGTTTTACTGTTATAAAGAGAAGCAATTTTACATATTTTTATATTTATACTTCTATTATATTTAAGTGCTATTCGATTAAATATATAAAAACAATAATAGCGAATGCATTGTGAACACTCGAAGTGGTGTTTTAGTTGTGGTTAATTATTTGTTGTTTTCTTTTTATTGCTGTGCAAATCATATGCTTGTTGTTGTTGTTTTTGCTTTTATTACAACGTGCATTTGTATTATTATATTAGTTATTTCTCCTACCTGAGTTCCGTGTGGCCGATAAGTAACTGTTCATATATATATATTATTATATAACTTTTATATATATATTATTTTAATATATATAATAATTATATTAATATTAATTATATTCTTAAATATTATTTTATATAATTATTATATATTTATAATGATATTATATAATTAAACTATATCTATATATATAATATAATATATATATAATATATACTTATTATATATAATATTTAAATATTAAAATTTAATAATAATAATAATAATAATAATCTAATAATATAATTAATATATAATATCATTAACATAATTATATTAATATAATATAAATAAATTTAATATATAATATAATAATAATTAATAATAATGAAATTAAAGTTTATATAATACATAATAGTAATATATAAGTAACCTTATGTAAATTAATAAATTTTTTAAAAAATATATATATCATATTTATATAATGTAATTATATTAATAATGGAAATATAAATACAAAGTATTCATGTTTTAAAATAAATAAATTTATTTAGTATATGAA
>JABUQX010063541.1:0-23110 GCA_015478945.1 Trachelipus rathkii | reverse complement strand
GTACTGTAAAGCAATTAATATCAGAAATAGTGAAGGCAGCCCCTAGCACCCCTCTACATCAAAGCTTATTGCCACGTTTTGTTCTAGTTCCTTATTTCTTTTACATTTCAATCTTTAGCATGTTAATAAGTATAAAAACAAAATAAGTCTTCTCTGCTAACATAACAATTAATTTTATTAAAATATTCTAAGTTTTTTTTAAAGAATAAAATATTCACTTACATTTATATTATTACTCGATGTTAACTAAAAATATTTAAAGTTTTTAAATAATTGGGTTTTCTTATTATTATTATTATATATATCTATGTACATTGACATCCATCACGAAAAACACAAAACCCGCCTCCTTACGTACGATAAATGACTTCGTCTCTGCTAAATGTGTTGAACTAACTACTTTAGTTCTAAATTTAGGATTTAATCTTTTTGATACGGCGATTTAGCCTAATTCAGGTTCAAATATATTTCAAACTGACTTTTTCTGTAAAATTGTGGTGTCAAATAACTACGTTAGCCTTAAATTTAGGCTAAATTTAGGAGTAAGCTTTTTGGTATTGATGGGCTAATTTAATCCAATACCAGGTTCAAAGGTAATTCCCGTTAGACAAGAATCCTGTGTTTATATATTTATTTTTATAAAGTATAATTTTAAACAAAACATGCTGGATCGATAAGATCCTTTAAGCAGGTAAAAAGGAAATGTTCTCCTTCTTACCTGTGATTGGTCGGGGTAATCCCTATCTCTATATGACCTCGTATGTGATTGATGATCTCTGCGCTGATTCTTTGTTGAAAATTAAACTTTGTTCTTTAAACTTGTATTTAGAGCAGGTGTGTGTTTATTATCTTTTAGACCCAAAATCATTTTAAATCCATGTACATTTTAGCTGTTAAGCGGTGCACACGTTATCTGATTTGTATTTAAAAGTTTTTTTATTTATTACTTCATATAGAGAGAAAGCCTTTGAAGTGTAGCAGAACCACAAGGAATAACTGTATTAATTTTCATAGGATAGAATAATATAGATTCACTAGTTCATAAGCTTAACCACAGGGGACCCAGCATGGCCCCACCCGCAAAGGCAGCCAACCCGCACCCGCTGGTGCGTCCACGCGACGTCCCACGCCGCCGACGTGCGCCCGCAGGCGAAATATTCCCGCGCGAATGAAACTTATATATATATATATATATTATATTTACTAATATATATAATAATATTATATATATATATATACTATATATATTATATTATATTTATATATATTTATTTATATACATATATTAATTGATGTTTGTATAAAGGTGTCTTTGGGTGAACGTAAGTGTCTATGTGTAATTTGCGTTGTAGTGATAGAGAATAGTGTAATGTGTGTTAAGTGGTAAGTGTAAGTGTTATGGTAAGTGTAATGCTTTAGCTGAATATCAATATAGGTGGTACTCAAAGATGACGCCATAAGAGAGTCATCAAAAGCATGAACCACTAAAAGCTAGGTACCAAAGCTTAAGTTATTAAAGTTGGAGGCATCAAAGCTGAGGCATCAAAAGCTGAGGTATCAAAGTTGAGGCATTTCAAAGCTGGAGGCATCAACATCTGAGATTATCAAAGTGAGCATCGAAAGCTAGAGCATCAAAACTGAGAATCGAACAACGTTGAGGCATCAAAAAGCTGAGGCATTCAACGTTGAGGATCAAAACTCGGTATGTGGATGTAAGTGTAAGGTATCTGGGTAGTGTGTGTGTGTGTGTGTGCGCGGCGCAGTGTGTTGTGTGTTGTGTGTGGTAGTGTGTGTGTGTGTGTGTGTGTGTGTGTGTGTGTTTGGTGTGTGCATGTGTGTTTAAAATAATAATAACAAAGTGACGTAAACCCTAAGTATAATAATAAAATAAAATAAAATAAAAATAAAATTGATTAATATAATAAATTTTACGCTATATGTGTAAGTGAGTGCGAGTGTGTGTGTGTTGTGTGTGTGTTGATCATGTGTGCGTGTGTGTGTGTGTGTCGTGTGTGTGATGTGTGTATAGTGTGTTTCTAAATAATGAAGAATAGTAAACCGTGTGTACTACTAAATAACATAAGTTATAATAATAATAAAAATAATGTGTTATAAAATTATACGTTATATGTGTAGTGGTGTGAGGTGGTGTGTGTGTGTGTGTGTTGTGTGTGTGTGTGTGTCGTGTGTATGTGTGGTGTGTGGTATGTGTGTTCTAGAGTAATATTCGCGCGGGAATATTTGCGGCCTGCGGGCGCACGCGGCGGGCGGGAACGCGGAATATTGGCTGCAGGCGCACGCGGCGGCGGGACGCGGTGGGGACGCACTCAGCGGTGTGCGGAGAAGTTGGCTGCTTTTGCGGGTTTGGGGCTTGAAATGCTGGGGCCCTTAGGTTGGTTAGCTTATTGAAACTAGTGAATTAATTATTATCTATTCTAGTGAAATTAATAATTACTTTCCTCAATGTAGTATTTATTATAAATATGATTTACACTTAGTAAAAATAAAAACTTAAATACAAAGATCAAGAATAAACATTGTGCACGCTTAACAGCTAACAATGACTATGATTTCTAAATGAGTTATGGTCTAAAACTAATAAAACACACACCTGCTCACAATACAGATATAAAGAACAAGTTAATATTTCAAAAGACGATAAAAATAATTCTCACCAATCACATACGAGGTTCAAGTATAAGAGATAAGGCATTTACCCCGACCAATAACACAAGTAAGGAAAACATTCCTTTATACCTGCTTAAAGGATTTACCGTACCAGCATGTTCCAGTTTGAAGATATAATTTATAAAAAATATAATAACAATTTTGATTCTTTTAAGTATTTGTCGCTTTTGACCTGATATTAGGATTAAATTAGCCCATGCTAGCAAAAGGCTTATCTAAAGTTTAGGCTAATTAGGACCATAACGTAGATTATTGGCACCACGATTTTATCAGACAAAAGGTCAGTTATGGAAATAGTTATTTTACTGGAAATTAGGCTTTAAATCCGACCCCGGGATTACAAAAGGGAATTATCCTAAAATTTAGACAAAGTAGTTATTTAACACATTTTACAGAGAGAGGTAGTTTCGTATCTGTAAGGAGTGAGGGTTGTTGTGTATTCTCGTGATGGATTGTCAATGTACATAGATAATATATATAATAATAAGGAAAACCCGAATTATTTAAAAAATTGATAATATTTTTTAGTTAACAGTCGAGTAAATAATATAAATGTAAGTAGAATAATGTTATTTTTAAATAATAACTTAGAATGATTTTAATAAAATACCTGTTATGTAGCAGAGAAGAATTATTTTGTTATTTTATGACTTTAAAACAATAAGTTAAAGATGAGTGTAATAGCAGTAAGTTGATAGAACAATCCGTTGTACCCCATGGTGTGGAGGGGTATTGGGGTCTTGCATTACTGATTTTTACTGATTTATTGCGTTTAAGGTACGTAAGAAATATAGTGTAATAAAAGAAGGATAAATAAAATATTATCAAACATATTTTAAAATAAATGTTATAAAATTATACAAACAACAATTAATAATAATAATAATTCTTTGTTCAAAGATATATTTTATAATTGCTTTTTAAAGAAACTTTGAAATTATTTTAGTATATTTGATGAGTACTATAATGTACGTGTTTATTTAAACATGAAATGTTTTATAATATAGTTATATGTGTAAGTGAGTGTGCGTGGGCTGTGTGTGTTGTTTGTGTGTGTGTGTGTCTGTGTGTTGTGTGTGGCTGTTGTTATGATTGGTAAAATCTGTGGTGCGAGTGTAGTAATCTGTGATGTGTAGGTATTATCTGATGTGTGAGTGTAGTAAATCTGTGTGTGTGTATAAGTTAATCTGTGTGTGAGTTTGTAGTTGTATAATGTAAGTGTCTATGAATAAATGTAAGTGTCATATGAATGTGTGTATTTAAGTTACTATCATAGTGAATGTTGTATAAGTGTAAGTGTGGTGTGTGTGTGTTTTGATGTGGACCGCATGTGTATTTAGTTGTAATGTATTAGATGTCTATGCTGGTAAATATGTAGTGTACATAGTGAATGGTGTGTATAGTGTCATTAGTGAATGTGATGTTAGAGTGTAGTGGATGTGTTGTGTGTTAGTTGATATGGTGTGTGGCTGTGTGTGTGTGTGTTATGATGTATGTGTGTGTGTGTGTTGTATGTTGTTTTAAATATAATAACTTAATTAAGGTCAATGAGTAAATAACTAACTTAAGTATTAATAAAATTAATCAAATAAAATAATAAATAAAAATATGTAATGAATAATATAATAAATAAGTAAATAATATAAAAAATCAGAAATAAATAAAGAAAACATAAACCCTCAAATTATTACATTGAGTTTAAAAAGGCTTTCTTCTTCCTGTAACGAGTTTAAACAGTAAATAGCGAAGAGTTAAAACTGAGTTAAAGCAGAAGTAAGTGTAAAGCTAAGTGCTAAAAACATGTAAGTATAAAGTACATATAAAGTCACATTATAGATTTAAGATTAATAGCAGTGTATAAATAATACATTATGAGTATTAAGATTTATTACTAGTAAAGCAGTAATGTTAAGCATTCATAAAGCAGTAATTAAGAATCAATAAGGGATTAACTAATTATACCCTCATATAGTATATGTTAAGGAATAATAACATATCTATTGTGTATTACTATGCTATTTTACTAGCTCTTTATAAAGGGTTGTAAGTTATATGTTATTTATATATATATTAATTATTTCGGTACATAATTTATATTAAATAAAATGTTTATATAAGCTGTTTAATATATCAAAGTTTTTAATTCTTACAATTACAAATTAAAAAATAAATAAGATAAAAAAGACAACAAAATTGAATATTGTTATATAAAATAAAAGTATTAAATAATGCTACGTTCTTGGATATGTCAAAGAGAGAGAATTAATATATGATAAGCAGTAAAGCAAACAGTTAAACAGTAGAGCAGAGTAGTAAAGGTATAACATGAGTCAAGCAGTACAGCACAGAAAGGAGTAAAACATGATTTAAAGCAGTAAAAGCAGTAAGCAGTAAAGCAGTAAAACAAAGAATTACTAATCCTCTCTGTTGCTATAAACTACTATTGTTTATGCTTTACTGCTATAAGGTATGGTAAGTATATGTTTTAATAAAATTCGTACAATTTTATTTAAAATAAATGTTTCATGAAACGAGAACTCTAGTGTTATTACCTTCTCTATTTTACGAAAATTAAAATAAATAGTATTAAACAAATAAATAGAAATAAAAATAAAAGTATGCTGTAAAAATTAAAAAATATAAAGAAAATAATGTTAATAACTATATGAGTTATAAGCAGATAGCAGAGTAGTTAAACGTAATACAGAAAGCAGAGAGTTAAAGCAGTGTAAAGCAGATCTCTAAGCAGTGAAAGCAGAAAGTTAAAGCAGGTAAGAACATGAGTATAAGAAGTAAAGCAAGAAGTTAAGCAGTAAATTGCAGTAAAGTTAAGCAGTAAACATGGAGTTAAGCAGTGAGAGCAGAAAGTTAGCAAGTAAAGCAGTAAACAAAGCATATAATCATAGGTGTTAAGGTAATTACACCTCTGAAATTGTTTTTACTGCTTACTGCTTTAGGTATGTAAAGTATATTAGTTTGTTATAAAAGATTGTAAATTGTTAGTAAAATTTAGAATGATCAATAGGTATATTTGAATAAACGAAATTCTTTTGAATAGTTTAATTATTGATAATCATTTTTTTCGTTCACGCGGCAATATTTGCGTATTGGCGGAGCCTGCGCGGCGGTTTCGCGACGGTGTTCACCTGGGGACGCGGACTCTGAAACGTTTGCGGCACTGTCTAACTGTGTAATCTCTTTAGACTATATATTAAATGTCTGGTGTTGCAGGTAATAAGTGTTTTCTTTTTAATTTCTTTGTATTTATTTCTAAACGTACTAACGTTCATAGTAGGAAGCATCCTAGCAGTATGTAATATACACATTCGGACATCCTCATTACCTTATTACTGGGCTGACAACTCTTATTAGGGGCTTCGGGGCTCAGCGGGGGCTAGAAAAGGCTGAAAAAGTGAGCACTCAGGTGCACTATGTGGCACTCACTTTGCACTATGTGGCACTCATTGGCCTTCATTGGCACTCACTTGGCACTCGTGGGCACTCAGCGCTCACTTGCACTCACCAGGCACTCACCCTGGTTCACTCTCTCTTGGCGTACATAATTCAATTTACATTCATTAGACACTGTATAGATGTTCTTTTCACTTAGTGTTGCTACCTTGACGTGATTGGATTGAACATATACGTTGACGCAATTCTTAAGCAGTGGAGGCATCCTATCGACTGGAGGATCACGAAATTTGTACGTAGAATGACCAAAAAAGAGCAAGGGTCGAGAAGCGTTATGCGCGTCAATTCTAAGGTTCATATCAAATAAGAGCTAATCTCCCTAAAAATGGAGGACAAAAAGTTACACGAACGGTAAATATTGAGCCCTATGGTGCCTGTGTCAATTGTGTATGTGTAGTGGCGCACGCGCAGTGTGTATAGTGTAATATGTAGGCTGAAAGGAGATATATAATGAGTGTAGTGTAAGTGCATTAGTGAAATGTATGTATAAGATGTGTGTGTGTGTATGTGTGTGTTGTGTGTGTGTTGATGTGTGTGTGTGTGTGGGTGTGTCGTTGGTGTGGTTGTAGGATGTTTCAAGTTAGGATAGATTCACATACAGCGGTTCAAGTTAGAGAACAGACAATATGTAGAACGGCGTGGGGCAACGAGCGTGGCCAGAAAATTGGGTGGTCATTGGACCATGTGGAATATTATAGCTAGGTCAATGGACTAAAATTATTCATGGTCAACCAGGTTAGAAACATTCAAAAAAGAGGCTAGCCCCCTGAAAGACAGATCAAAATTACCTGTGTGTGGCAAAAATGGCCCCGTTCGAAAAATTTAGGGGGCGTAAATAAGGCGAAGGGTATACTCGTACGATTGGAGGTCGCTCATACGTCGGGCGCAACCCTATCTCGAAGGGTTGCTAAATAACTTGGAGTGCCTAGAAGAACTCTGGCGGTGCCCAAAATATAGGGTTGCCAAAATTAGGGTTGCCAAAAAAAGAGTCAAGGATGCGGTACAAGGTCACGCGTTCCAAAAAGGTAAGGGCAGGTCTAACTTTTCACCCCTCAGGGGACATTCCAACGTGGCGGTCAGAATAGGTCAACAAAACAGGTACAACATTCGGGGTTTCTTCCATCTCTTACCAGTAGGTCTCCAACATCTTCGGGTCGTAATACATTGGGCGGTTACAAAAACAAATGTGCTGCAAATGACCCACTAGCCTACTAAGGGCCTATTCAAGTTCGGACAAGCCTGCCTCTTTGGTCCTACCCTAAGTCCTCTATACCCCTATATATAGATATATATATATAGTATAGGAGAATATATTTTATATATCTTACATATAATACCCTACTATAGTGATATACTATAAGTATAAGAAAATAATAATCAATATATAAGACTATCGTACTTATATCTAAAAAAAATTATGATGTATAATACCGCAAATTAATTATTATACTATGATATCATAAACTAACTGTAACATGATAAAAAATAATACCTTATATATATAGTTATAGTATAAATATAAAAATAAAATAATATATAATATAATATATATAACTATATATATATAGTATATAACATATACCCTAGTATGAATATAAAATACCAGTCCCTATATATATATCATATAGTACAAATAACAGGAAAGTATATAATTATATAGGTATATCTATCAATCATCATCAATCATGTCATTCATCAATCATTATTCATCATCGATTCATAATCATCAATCAAATAATCAATCTCATCGATACATCAGTCCATCCAGTCATATCTATTTCGACCCATATTACTTCCAAGACTGTGAGGGATAAAGTAGGCAGAAATAGTAGAAAAAATATGGAAGACAGAAAAGATAGTAGATAAATTGCGTAGTAGAAAAAGAATTCCCAGCCTTAACTGCCCCCTTATATACCTTTTGGTCGTGAACATCCGTCGCAGTTAGAAAATCCGCTCTAGAGACTTCCGGGATCGCGACCGGGCCTCACTTATGGCATTTTCGTGCAATGTAGGTTCATTCCCTTGGCCGGTGGGCACAACATATCACCTCTCACAATAACCGCATTCACTTCCTATTATGCCCATTTTTCTCTGCCTCTGCAAAACTCATTATTTCTCTCCTTCAGACATTCCTTTACTGGCTCAATCACTTTTTTTCGGTCTTCCATCCGGTCGATTCCAGTAATCACCACTACAATCGCTAACACGGAATATTATCATACTGTATACACTATGATTTAATATTGATACTGTCATTATTATCATTTTGTTCAATTTACTCCTTTCTTCACACCACAAACATACCTAAGCGTTAAGTTCCTTCATTATTATTTATCTCTCAACACCTAAAAGATCATTAAGATTTGATTACATATGAAGGCATTGTTAAATTTATATATATATATTATATAATATATATAGATATATATATATATATTATATAATATATATATATATGATATATAGAAGTATATATTATATAATATAAGAGACAGTCTTATTATATTAGTTACCTATAGATATTAATATTAAATATAATATTAATATAAATAATTATTATTTTTAGATTAAAAAATTGTTCATAAGTTTTTTCTATTCGCCAACATAATTATTTTAATCTTTTTACAATTTGGAATTTGAAGGTGAATGAAAACTATTTTTATCTTACAAGTATTATTTTGTAGATACACTGATCAGCAGATAAATAGAATATAATCTAATTAAATAGATTAGATTATTATTATGATTATTATTATTAATTATTATTCATTTATTATTATTATTATTATTATTATATATTATTATTATTAATTATTTTATTATTATTATTATCATATGTATTTTTAATAAAATTAATATATATGACAAATAATATATATTTTACGTCAACATACATATAATATGATTACATTTGATATTTAAAGATTATAATTCTTTATCTTATTTCTTACCAATGAGCTATAAACTGAATTTTATATGACACATGAACTGAAATTGATAATTGTGATAACAAAAATGAGACTTATGAATTGTATATTTATTTAGAACTTACATACAATGAAAAATGTGAATATACTCGAAGTTACATTAGTTGTGACTATTAATATCAGACGTGTCTAGACCATATATACTAACTCTGTTGGAAAAATGTTTATATAAATTTATACACTCAAATGACGTATAAACGTTTCCTATAAACATATACATTTCAAGAAACTGCTCACGGCTAAATGGCACAATAAACCTCTAATTTACCATCGACCTAAATGTGGTATCAAATAAGCTATAGGCACGAATCAAATTAATTAATAATTATGTCAATAGTTGATACTTTCGTACCATTAATGACCGTCATCCATGAAATACATATTGCATAAGATTATCTCGTACTGTCTTCTACATTTAGGTAGATAAAGTAAAAGTACTGTAATATATACATCAAGTATCTCAAGTAAGTCTGTAAAAGATTTATCATACACTATTAAGTACGACTGTTGTTTTGTTGCTCAAAAGCGCTTAAGATCTATTATATATTGAGTCTGTATAATATGTACTCAAATTATATAGATATGATTTAAGATACTCGCTGATATTCTATAATATATATCTATCGCATAGCGAAACATTTACGCCAATTAGAGGATAAAGGGATGACAATCTTGCGGAAAATGTGTAGTTTCAATGGAGTAGTGGTTGATCAAATATCATTTCTACCTTACTCGCCTCATATTTAGGACGAAAAAGGCACAATCTGGATAAACTGGCCGATAGGTTTGTAATTCACTAAAAAGATGACTAATTATATCACCTCGTGAAATTAGTCGCTCAAAGCTGAAGTTTTTGTTGTATTCTCTGTGAAATTGTCTTTAGTCTCTGATCTCACAGATTCTTCATCACGGTTGTACTAATGTGGTACAAGGTATATAGTAATTCGTCCAAAAACATAGTTCATACTTGTAGCAAAGTAACAATATTCATAATCAGAATTAGATAGGAAAATAAGATAGTGGGGCGTACAGGATAGTTTACAAACAAACTAAACGTGAGTAGAAGTAATAGAATGTGATAACTTTCTGTTTACTCACCTCTATGGGATCAGCTTAATCAAGCTAAGAATTCTTTCAGTGACATGATTGTTTCTGATCGGCACATTCCTTTTAAAGCAGACGTGGAGTCATAGAGTTTTCTATTGCATGGAATGTTTCAGATTCATTGACCTCTGAGTGTGTTATATATGTGTCTGATTTGAATAAAGGTTTCATCTCTGACCAGTGCTGTTTCCCAGACTTGTTACTACTCACAAAATTTACTCCAAAAAAGAACATTCACCAATAATTTTGCCGTCTTTTCTTTTTTATACAACTCGTTGCACTTAAGTTAGTATTGTATTGTTTTATAGTTCAGTGAATAGATATGCGGTTAGCGCTCGCTGCGTAGGGCTTAGGGATGGTTGTCTTGCTGATTCTGTGTAGCCTAGTGCTGCCAATCTGTTTAGATGGATGTTTATTATAGGTGTGTGATAGTGTCTATAGACAAGCTTCTCTTGGTTTATCTCAGCTAGGTATATATGGATGAGTATAAGATCTGCGGGATACGATATTCATGGACGATGTGTGTTAATTGATAGAGATATGAGTATGTGTTGTTTCGTAGGAAGAGCCTAGTGTCATCAATTTGACTGAATTTTATACTCTATTACTGTCTATTGTAAATAGTAGATTATCTTGCACAATCAATTCGGCTTTGTTTCTTAAATCTGACAATACAGAAAGAATGCTCTGATACTGTTTCGCATACTCTAAGTGTATAAGTATAACTCCCTAATCTCGACTCGTTTAAGTAGCGCCAGATCAAATGAGTTGGAGAATTAAGTACATGTTGTAATGCACTATACAGTATTAAGATATTTCTCGAAAAGGAATTTCGTGAGTAATGAGCGTAATTTCCACACAACCTACTCTTTATGTGTTCAAAATATGTGTTCTTATTATGTTAGGGTTAGTTAACTATTCGGTCTTACACTAAGATAGTGGATTATATACAGTATTACTTACGCGTAGAACCAGCGAGACGTGTACGTTTCGCTCTCTAGGATACATACACAATCTTCATCTAATCTCTGCTTCTATTATTCTCACTGAGATTAACGAAGGTGCCTCCTCCATTGTGTGTGTGTGATTATTTCCTGGGTTGAGAAGATGTATATATTAGGTGGGATGTGAGTAGGTATTATTATACGGATTATGCCTACATGATTGAAAATTAGTAATGGTTATAATATGCCAGTATATTCACAGGTAATAAAGTTAGTGTGATTAATAACTCGTATTCTTTATTATATTTAAATTAGGTTGTCTAGAAATGTTATGAAAGTGTATATTATCGATAACTGTAGAACAAAAGGCAATTACTTGAAGGAAGACCATAGTATAAATGAATATATTATAATAATATTATATTATATATATTATATTATATATATATACATAATATTATATATTTATTATATAATAATCTAATAATTATAATATATTACTATTATTAATATTTATATGTATATTTTATTTATTTTATTGACTATATATATTATTATTACATAATATTATTTTATTACTTAATTTATTATAGTAGTTCATCTCTCTTATATAAATATTGTCACTTAATCTAGACTACCGTCGCTATATCCGCTCATGATGTGTCTTAGATAGGAGCTCTATATATCGTCTAGATAATTAGTAATTATCAGATTGTTATATTACTGAGTGTTACATAGAGTTTATATTATATATACATGTACTAGCTATGTATGAGTATAGTGTATAGTAGATGTATATATATATATTTTGTCAATGATTTTTCAAAATTGAACAGCATTTGCTCAATACTCTCTCATGCTAACGACACTCATCTTTATATAAGAGACTGTAATTTAAGCACACTTTACTAATGGAAAAGTAAACAATGAATTGAAAACAATATACGATGGGTAGAGGCAAACAGGTTTCCCTAACCTACACTACCACGCTCATTTAGTCCTGCCGATGTAATTGTCTCGCTCTCTCCTCACTGTATATTGTCCCACAGCGCACGTGTGTGCTTGTAGATTATTTAACTGCGGTGTTGTGTCGCTTCCTTCGTGTGAAAGTTTTATTGCTAGTCCTTGGATGAAGCTTTTTCTCAAGAACAACTACATAGTCTTAGACTAGCAAATATCGTATGGTAACTTAATGCATTCTTAGATTAAATTGTTTTCAAAATATATTTAAACCTCTATTACTATAGTCTTGTTTATCCTCACTAACTCTACTGTCTTTCAGTATAGGGCTGTGCAAATGAATACTACAAACTCTAATCATTATGCAAAAAAGTTAATGTTTAAATATAATTTGGTGATATAATATCACGCCCGGTCGAAACTACTCTTGTTGAACACAACCTCAAATATTTTGTGCTATGCTAAAAACTTTATAATATTTCCTACAAACCCTTGCTAGTAAAAGTAGATGTTCGTAGCGACCATCTTTAAAATCATAAATGACGCAACTTGGCGAAATGAACTTTTTGACGAACTATCTGCGTACAGGAACTAAACTTTAGATGCCAAGACAACCTCCGTTAGCCACAAATTCGCTCTCACTCTCGTCAAAGGTGAAATTTTACACTATATAAGAGAAATCTGGTCAGGACTTTCAATAGTAAGGCATTAGGTGTCAGTGATAATCTCCCTCAGGTGGAGTTGTTTCTCAAGTCGCTACACTGCATCACTCATTGGTCTTGTTCGTAGGAAAATTAAATTCTTATCTGATCAATAAGTAAAGAGTACATTTGTTTCTGAGCCTTAACTAGCCGACTATTATATTATCTATTATATATATATATAATTATTTAAACACCCAAATATTATTATTACCTTATTATTATTTTATTATGTATTATTAATTATTATTATTATCGATTATTATATATTATGTATTATATTATCTCTCTATTTATTAATTATATTTTTTATTATTAATCTTATTATTATTATTATTGATTATTTTTTTATTATTTATACTATATTATTTCTTATTATATATTTTGAAACACCACACATTATTATAGCAATTGTTTATTGTATTATAATCAATATTAATACATAGCATGCAAATATTATTATGATTATTATTTTATATTATTGTATGTATTATTATTATTATTATTATTATTATTTAATTATTATTATTATTATTTTATTATTTTATTATTAATATTATTAATCATATTTTATTATTAGTATTATTATTTATTAATTTTTTATTATTTTTATATTATTATATTTTATTTATTATTAATAATTATTATTATTATATACTTCATTATTATTATTATTTTTATGCATTATTATTTATATTATTATTATTATGTATGATTATTATTAATTATTATTATGTATTTTTATTTTATTATTATTGTTAATATTATTATTATTGGTTATAATTATTACTTATTCATTATACTATTATTATTTAATTTTTGTTTTATTATTCATTGATTATTATTATATATTACTCATTATTATTATTATTATTATTATTATTATTAGTTAATTATTGTTCAATGTACTCTGTTATTTATTTATTATTATTAATTATTATATTATTATTATAGTTAAAGTTGTGACAAGAATGAGATGGTTAAACGAGAAGTATTGTATAAATTACGTTCCTTTTGAAATAAAAACGTCTTTTTAAGGAAGTGCTCTTGTCCACTTTGCGAAGCGAGAAAAAGTTGAAAAACGAATTCCTTATTAATAAGAAAAATCACGATAGAAATCAACTCATTTTTTGGACTTCCTTTCTCTGGTTTGAACCAGAAAATTGATTCTGTGTTCGGTGGGGTATCGAAACATACTCGAATGTAAGCATTTATAATGAGAAAAGATTCATGAAGAAGTCTTTCCTTTGACAATGCGGTAATACGCGATAGCAAGTTAATACAGTGTGACTTGTTAATCTTTATAAATGTTGACCGGCTTTTGAAAAATTATACCTTTCCAGTTAGATCAGAGGAGAGAGAGGGACCAGGGGGCAGGAGGCGACGGAGGAGAGAGAGTGAGGGAGAGAGGACAGATGATAGAGTGAGGGCGAGGAGAGGGAGAGAGAGAAAAGACGAGAGACGAGGAGGAAGAAGAGAGAAGGATTATCAATAGTCTTCGCTTAGCACTATACAGACATTACTTTCCTGCTGGTGGTTAAAAGTTGGTATGCAATGGTTGGAGATGAATTCCGTGAGGGTTGCTTGTAAACGGACTTCAAAAGGTGAGCTTGTTTGGGGATTTTGATTAATTAATTCTCAAAACATAGTTGCATGAAAGGTAGAATTCACGCTTTCAATGTCTTAAGTAGTGTTAGTTAACCAGTCAGCAAATAATCATGAGTGTACTATTGTTTTTAAATTCTTTAGCCATCCATCGCCGTAGATAAGCTCATTACGAGTGTTCTTTAAATCCTTTCATTTTCACAACAAAGTTTAATTGGCCAATGGTGTTCGAACCATTTACACTTTGTGATAATCCGACCGAGGCTTGCGGGGCTTGAGCTGATTGAAGGCGGGGCTTTCCGCTAAAATAAATCTCGCAGAGGTGAGCTCACAAACGCGAACAGCAGCATACAGCAAACTTTTTCTCGCGTTGGCTTAGGGCGTCACCGAGTATCGGCGGATGTCTGATTCCTGTTTACGCAATGGTTGGTAAGTTATAAGAGATGAAACAGTGTAGAGCGTATTGTAACGGACGGCCTACCTACTACGTAGAGTACTCTATACTATGGGCGGGTGGTCGCGGCTACTCTCTGCTAGCGGGTGACTATATGGGTTATAGTTCACTAGATATAATTATATTATATAGCTACCTGACCTATATCTATATATTATACAATAATAGTATACTCGCTGAGCTATAGTCATGTTACGGCTTCCGATATATCACTAGTACCGAATCGCAAGTGGGCCGACTCTTATTAACTTTTTAAGGAATTGCTCGGGTGGCGCCTGGCTGCTCGTCTGCTTCTTGTCGGTCTGCTCGGTCTTCTTGCTTCGAGATTGATATATTCTAGTGGGAAGTATCGATATGTATATATGCCTGAGTGTGAGTGATTCGCACCTAGACACCCTATATTATATTTGACGTTTACGTAATATATAGGTCTAGTATCACTATAATATACCTATAGTATAGTATATACATATATATATAGTCATCGTATTTTAATTATATATTATATGTTTGTATATATATATATAGTTTATACTATGATAATATATCATATATACTGATAATATATTATTATATATATACTATACTATATATAATTGAATTACTTATAGTATATATATTTTAATATATATTATTATAACTATATAAAATAACATAAACATGTATAGGTATATAGTGATCTAGATATAGTATATTGTATATTCATATATAATAGTATATATACTTATATGAGTATCGGTAATATATATCACTTATATATATATATATTATATACTCATATGATATATATATTTATATACTATATATATAATATATTATATTTATAATTTAGTAATTATATATATTATATATAGTCAATCGAGACTACAGTATATAGTAATAGTATTAGTATATATATTGATATATATATATATATATTATATATATATAGTCCTATTACTCTCTCTCATTGATAATATAGTATATACTATGTACTCGAAATGAGACCTGAATCAAGTTTCTATGATAAATCATTTTCTTTAGATTCACGCCTAAACATTTATGCATATATAATATTTTGCCCATATTATCAATTATTCTTCCCCTAATTGTTTTAAATTTCGCACTAGATGTTTTGTAGAGAACAAGTCTCCACTTTATTAACAAATTTTTTTATTATAAATACTAAAATTCATATGTATATATTTAACAAAATCATTTAAATAATATTTTTTCATAAGTACTTTCCAAAATTCAGCAAGCACAGGAAAGAGTTGCTTTGGGTACGGATTAGTTCTATTTTAAATGTGTTAAAAGCATTATTATTGGGTAGCAGCTATTCCTCCCTTTTTTTGTTTCATTTTGTAATCTTTTCATATTTATTATGATAATAATTTCATTTATTTGACACTTTGCAAAAAATATGAAATTATATCGAAGATTGTGAATTTTGCAAATTAGATCGGTTTTCTATAATGTGCAACGTCGTGCTGAGCACGAGTAGCACGAGTGGCCTCTGCCTGATAGATATTTATAATTATAGTTATATATATATTTATATATATTTTATATAATATATATATATCGAATATATATATATACATATATATATATATATATATATATATATAAATATTATTCATTGGCTACAGGTCCTATCGATTTTGCATCGTTTCGAATGTTTGGTAAAATAAAAAAAATAAATATTTAAGTATATATATATATATTATATATATATATTATTAATTTATATAATATTATTATATATATTATATATATAATATATAATATTATATTATATAATTTAAGTATATATATATATATTATAATATATTATACTATATATTTATAATATATATATATATAATATATAATAGTATATATATATTAATATATTATATAATATATATAATATATATATTATAATATTATATTAACGGTTATATATATTATATATATATATATATATATATATTATATAATATATATATATATATAATATATATATATACTATATATATATATTATATATATATTATATTATATATATTATCTATTATTATATAATATATATAATATTATATATATATAATATATATAATATATATATTAATATATATATATATCACATATATATATATATAATATATATATTATATATTATATATTATATAGTATTATATCTTATAGTATATATATATTATTATATATAATAATATTTATTATATATATATATATATAGATATATATATATATATCTAAGGTATTTATTATATTTATATATAATCATATATTATATATATATATGTATATATATATTATTATATATATATATATATATATTATATATTATATATAACATGTATATTATAGTATATATATACTATATATTATGTAAATATATATATACTTATATAATTATATATATATACTATATATATTTATATATATATATATTTTATATATATATAATATACTGTTATAACATATAATATATATATCATATATATACTATTAATATACATATCTTATATTTAGGAGAGGAGAGAGAGAGAGAGAGTAGATGAGAGAAGAGAGGAGATGAGAGAAGAGAGAGAGAGGAGAGGAGAGAGAGGAGAGGAGGAGAAGAGGAAGTTCTTCCTATTTTATTGTAATTAATATTTAATAGAATCTTGTGATTCATTGCTCTGTTTATTTCTTCTGCTGTTTGTTACGGAGGAGAGTTTGAAGGACACGCTGTTGTCAATGTTCTATTTGAGTGATTGGAACATTGGAAGAAGTTTGCCATTTCAACCATTCTTTTGATTTCGTTAAATTATTATCGTCTGAAGCAGACGAGTCGTATATATATTCGAGAGTTCGACGCTATTTCCCAGTGTGTTACGCACTCTCTCTCTCCTGTAATTCTTTATATACCAACGCTCTAATAATATTAAGTTGAATAATCGAATAAGTCAATAAAGATAATAATAATAATATAATATAAGTACTGAATAATGAATTTAAATTAATGAATAATCAAGATAATAATTAATAATAATTAATAATAATAATAATTCATAGTAAATAATAATATATTAACCAATAATAATTAATATAATGAAATAATATAATAAATAATAATAATATAATAATAATAATACAATAATAATATATAATGAATAATAATAAAATAATAATAATAATCAGTTGGCACAACCTTTTAAATGCTAATTTTAATTGTGCATGGATATAACGATATTTACTTAGCTTATTATTCGGTCACTATATTCCCAATTGGTCAACGTGTCGACATAATTCATAAGGTGGACATGTGTCCGAGATTCTTCGGTGCATGTTCCCTCAATATTGAATCATTTTCGGGAGTATAAGTATAGTATCATTATATTACTATATTATAACTCAATATTATATATATCAGTATTAATATTATCATATATTTTCATGATTAAATAGAACTACTATATATATACATATATATAGTATAATATTATATATAGTAATATTCTAAATGATTAACATCATAATCAAACACATTTTTTCTATAGGAGTCATATTAAATTAATAGTATTAAATCTCACCAGCGTAGCATAAGTTTAATGCTACCTAATATATATAATATACTCTAGCTAGCATGCTATCTTATATTTATGAGTTACTATCTGTGCCTCGCAGATTACTCATATACTCACATATTGTGGAACTGTTGACTGGAACTATATATTATGTATATTAGCTTCTTTTAAGATCCCAAACAAAGATCTTTCTTCCTGATATGTAACATTATAGCTAATTCCACAATACCCCAAGTAATCTGACTCACGTCATACTAGAAATACTATTATACGGTATAACTAGTTCCTTTTAAGATCAGGAACTATGACTAGTTCCTTTTCAGATTGCAACAGTTCAATATCTTTATAGATGCACGCGTACTAGATGACTGCATTATTTATATAATTTATTTATATGTTTATATATATTTAGATATATATATTGTATATAAATATTTTATTAATATATATATATATATTAATATATATATAGTATATGTATAAATATATATTTATATATATATATATATTATATATATATATATATATACTTAATATATAATTATATATATACTATATATATATATTATATATATATTTATATATAGTATATAATATATTTATATTTAATTTAAACAAAACTAAATTATATATATTATATTATATATTATTATTATATATACTATACTATATATATATACTCGATCGCTATATAATATATATATCTATATATACCGTACACACGTCTATATATATCTAGCTTGAGCTCACATCATGCCGCTTACATCATCATAATGACTTTTTTATACTGATTACTAAGTATTAATAAGGTATATACATAGCGTCCTCTCTGTCTTAGTGTCTTATTATTCTGGTTACGGTGCAGGTATGATGGGTTCCGTCGTCTTATCATTGGTAGTGACTGAAACACGACGAATTCAGCTTGGTTATGAGCTCTTAACGTGTAATGGTATATAGTCTAGTGCTTAATAGTTTTACCCTGCTCTCGATTCAGTATGTGCTCAGATCATATGTATATATGAAATAAAAATATTATAGATCTTTTAAAAATCAAATACAGTGTGATAATCACCAGTCTCTATGTAGCTAACAGGTATATATCTCGACCCTTCATTTACACTAAATAGGCATATTTCATTGCCCGGTACGGATAGATCTCAACGTGGGCTACCAGCTACCGATCATCAAAGTGTGGACTTCTGAGCCTCTTCGGTGTATTTCCCAGTATGACTTATAATGTAGTGGGACTGATTAACTATAAACGAACAACGTATTAATTATTGATTTCAACATTCACTATAAATTTCAAAGGATTTAGGGGCAGCTAAAATAGTGAAATAAAGTTCAAAAATTTAAAAGTTCTCAAATGCAGAAATTTAGTGGAAAGTACAAGAATTCAAAAGTTAATATTATATATAAATTATTATATCTTATATTATATGAATATTTATACTATATTATATATATTATAATATATATATATAGTATATCTATATATATAATATTATATTATTATTATAATATTATATAATTATATATGCCATACATATATATATTATATATATATACCCTATATATATAGAATATATTAATATGCGTGCCCATCTCAAACGACAAAGACTAAACATGAACATCGATTACGGGTAACGTACACCGTAGACAGTAATTTACTTCGCCCTTAATTTACATTTTGAACAAACACAACAAACAAACTAACAAAGCAACCTCAATAACAAACCAACAACACAAAAGCAACGTCCTAAACAAACAAGCTGAGATATGGACATCACTTACAATGATTGAAAGATTATAATATGAAGTACACAGATCTGTAATGCTGCTATACATTGAACTGCATTCATATAGAACACATTAAGCACTCTTAGCAAACAACAAAAATAACAAAGAATAACGTCATATATCTCTATATAAATGAGACATCAAGGCTTCATTGACTTTATATCTACATCATAACAAATTCACTGATTTCATCTGAATAGTTGGCTCTGGACTCTCACTCTGGAGCCCGCCCCTTAACCATTAATACTATAATATATATAATTAACTATTTATTTAGTATATAATATACCATATATACCCTATATAGATTAGATACCCTAATTACTCATTATTATAATATTATAATATATATTTATACAATTATATTATATATTATATATTCTATTACATATATACTCTAATTAATACAGCTCTATTAGGGATTACGATAGTATTCCCCAGAGCGTCATCGGTATCCGGCTAATCGGTTCGGTGTATGGCCATTTTTGATGGGTCCCGGATATCGGTATCGGTAATCCCGGTTAAATGGGATAAACTTAAATAGCCAGCGTTCTCTGAACAGTTCCTCTTATGAGGACACTGTGTGTGAAAAATTAGAGCAGTATTTCTTCCAATCCGGACGAAGATCACACTTATCGTTTGATTCCCCCCTGACCCAAAATGAATCACAAATTTCTAGAGAGATTTTCCACGCTTGAGTAGTCTCATGTGTCTCTCCAACGCAGTTACCCCAGTATATTACACATTCTCTCTTTTTGCCTAGAATTTCCGACTCTGTCTTACACTCATAAGCTAGTGATCTCTATAAGCGGAGCGTTCTCCCTTCTCAAATATAGGGAGCATCCTTCTTTAAGCGATAGCAAGTGGTGGTCATTACCGCCCATGGCCTTTGTCGGCTGGCCTCCCTCCTACTGTGTTTTCTCGAAGTGTGTGATTCTCTACGGTTTTATCTTTCCTATGCTACGGTTGCCAACGTGAATATTGTCAGGAAAATATTATCAAGATTCTTATATGTTTCTTTTTTTTTGATGCACTGAGAATTATACCGGATCCTACGGATTGTCTTTATTCTACGAAACGTATTCGCTCCTGCAGTTACACCCTGCCAGGTTCAATGGTACCTGAGTGGAGTTGTCTTGAGTGTTTATGAAACGGTAATTTCACTGGCTCGACTAGTTATTAATAATCTCTTAAACTTAGATAATGTGTTGCTCATTAGGTTAATAAATAGCCTGTACTTTATGGTACTCTGAGGATATTCTATCCAAGTCTTAAGCAGATTCTTCTCGTGTGTTCTTTCGGTAACTTTCTTTTCTTGCTCTCTCATTAAGGAAAGTACTCTTTGACTCTGTGTTGTGCTTGGGTGTGTTCTTACTCTCCTCTGTATTAGTGACTTTGTTTTGTATAATCTCGCGGGTTTCTTTGCATCCGCGAGATTCCCGTGTGGAATTCATCTTTCCTTCCCCTACTTACTTTGCATGATCTCAATAGCTATTGTAACTTTGACCCGTCTCCTGTGCTTGTGTACTCTGTGCTTATAGCTTCATGTGCCCTACTCTTTCCAATTCGCCAGACTCGTGTGTGGCTTTACACTTATCACTTCTCTTATTTCCTGGACTCTGATTTCATTTCCTCTTAATCTGTAATACTACACCACGTATTATAGTGTTCCGTCGTTCCGTGTTCCTCCATCGCGACTGGGTGTGGCGTGGTTCAATAGTTCCCGTGTTCAAACTCGGTTACTGTCACTTTCATTGTGTGTATTATTTTCAACGAAACACTTGTATAGATTTATACTTTCATCTTTCTCTAAAACAGTTTCCTTTAATAGTGGGAGAAAAGCGGGTTATTTGCAATTTGATAAGAAGTAGCTTCGATCCTTCTCTATGGGAATTTCATTAAAATGGAACTCCTCGTTAAGCTTCTCGTAGAGCGAGTGAGTCTGCGTGCCATACCTCTTTCAATTCCAGTTTCATCTGACTAGCCTCTACAACGATTCTCTCTTCCTTCTCGTTAATTTCACTACATTACACCATAACCTTACTCCTCATGCCTTTCTGTGTTTTGCTCTCCTTTCCTATCTTACCAGAACAGGATTTTTTCATTGTCCTCTTCTCTTCTCTCGGAATTACGCTTGACTGTGTCTCTTAGCATCCTTGACACATCAGCTCTATAGTCCAGCGACTCTTCTCTCCCTGGTCTTCTCTTCATTCATCTCTAATGTCGTGTGCCCCGCCCTTCTCCTTTCGTTCCTCTCGTAAGGTTGTCGGTTCTCTCAGATCGCTATCACTCTCCTTCACTCTAGAACCTTTGGTGCCATCATCTTCACTTACACCACGTACCCGTTCTGGTCGTAATTCTTCGTCCTGAAATTTGTCCTCGTTGATTCTACGTAGACCACTCCGTATTCCTGTGAGGGTAATGTTGCTGTCTATACTTCCACGCAGACTTTGATATTTGACTTTAGTTTCGCTTTTGTTCCCGCCATACTTGCCCTGAGATAATTTATAAACATCACTTATTACCTAATAAAACCAATTTTGTTAACATTTAAGTTATCGACTCAAATACCTCTAGTGCGTTAATGCACACATATTATCTGAGCAAATAGTTATTATACCGTGTATGTAACAATAAACGGAGAACCCTGTGGCAGGAACCTCTTTTTCACTAAAGCCTTAGATTTCCTGAACATCGGACCAGATGTGTATAATTTATGGCTTCTCTCTTCATTGCATTTTGATATTCGACCACGTTTTCTTTAACAGCTCACAACGATATATTGTGATAGCCTAATACAGTAGCAATTTGAGATACACTGCAAAGTATTAATATGCGTGCG